>CM076584.1:618729571-618826017 GCA_034641835.2 Pinus albicaulis | reverse complement strand
AAGGAGAGAATCGATTGATGCTTCTATAGTTAGGAGGGAATGATTTCTTTTGAGAGTTCATGATTGTCGGTTGACCTTTTGTTTCTTTCAACACTTCAGGTTTTGCATTGATATCCTTTGAATATTTAGCACTTTCTTGTGAACTAGATTCTCCTTTAAAAGTTTCATGAAAACCAAGAACAAATTTAACAGAAGGAGACCTTTGACTACTAAGAATATTGTCCAGAATCTTAGTACTATCTTGAAACCTCAAGAGTTTATCTTTTTCTTCTAATTTACCTTTTAAAATGTTTACCTCAACCTCCAATCTTTGGCATTGCTTCTTCATACTTTCTTAGACCCTTCTTCCTTCTTCTACTTGATCATTCAATTTTAAAATCTCTTCTTTCAACCCATTTTCTTGTTCTTCAAAAGTTTGTAAAAGTTCTCCATTCTTCTTATTTGATTTTTCCAGATCTATTTTGAGAGAGATGATTTCTGCTTCAAGTCTTTCACTTCGATTGGTTACTTTATCCTGCAGTCTTTGATACATTTCTATCTGTCCATTCATTCTAGAGATCATATCTTTGTAGATAGATTCCTTCTTTTTCAATTGATCTTCAACATTAATCTTGAGATTTGCTGCTAGACCCATACTGTTACTTTCACTATCATTTTCACTATCTTCACCACAAGAACAAGGATTAATACCTTTTGCATCATCTTTATTTTCTGTCGTACACGATTTCTGAGATATCTTCTTTCCTTGAGTAACCTTCTTCTTTTGCTTCTTTCCCATTGCGACAGATCTCCTTCAAGTGATCAAGCTTCTGCATAAGGACCTTGCTCTGATACCAATTGTTGGGGAAAATACTGAGAGGGGGGGTGAATACGATGTTTAAGTTGTTGAAAACTTTTATACTATCTTAAACCATACACTACTTTCTGAACTGGCACTGCGTGTATACACGGATATCCTTCATATAAATCGCGTATGAACAGAGATCTAATTATGCAGATAATTCTTTAACTTAGTTCTTTGCAACATTCATTCATCTGATGTTAAGTTAACAGTAAGCATGTGCAGTAATAATAGAATAAACCATCACACATAAGCAACACACATGAACACCAATATTTAAGGTGGAAACCCAATTCGGGAGAAAACCATCACTATTTTTGTCTCTGTCTTCAATATTTATTATAAAGAAAACTTCTTACAATTTTGTACTGGATCAGACTCATACCAGCACGCAGGCACCCACCTACAGAAGGCTGCAACCTTCTCTCGTTCTCCAGCCACTACTGGAAGGGAGCTCCAACCCCTTGATCTCGTTTACCAGCCTCTCCTGGAAGGGAGCTACTACCCCCTGCTCTCGTTTACCAGCCTCTCCTAGAAGGGAGCTACAACTCCCTCACTGAAGGCTTCGACCCTCAGCACCACTTATACGCGCTTTCGTTGAAACCAACCCGCATATATACGCACTTTCTCTGCCACGAACTTGCGTATAGATCCATATTTCTCCATTTTCTTCAGTAGACTTGCACCGATTCTTCATCATTCCTTCAGTAGGTCGTTCTAGAGATTCATCATCATCAGATCTAGAGATATGTACCATCATTATATCCATGGGTGCATCATAGATTCATATCTATCAATTAAGAACAGATTTCATCCATGCAGATCTTCCTTAGATAAATTTATCATCAACAACCCTTACACCTCCACACCTATCACTATGATCTTCTTCTCCTTATATAGTTTTATCCTTTACCAATACCATGAGCCAAAACCACTCAACCATTGATGGTATTCCTGGACGAGATCAAATAGATAATCCAGCGCTCAATACAGTGGACCAATACCATGGTAATGCCCCCTGGTTTTATAAATTTAGAGCGCAAATAGGCATACGCTACTTTTCCTTTACAAACCCGCGTATGCTTTGTGACATATCTTATTCTGGCACTTACTGGAATTATTTTCTCTGTCACATCTGAACTGCTCTGTAGATACATCATCCTTACATATTTAACACATAGGTTGCTTATCATAGGCAACTCATCAAGTAGGTTTCCATCAAGGACCACTTCATCAAGTAGGTTGCCATCAAGGACAACACATTGCATCATATTTCCAACAAATTTTCACTTCATGCTTACACAGATGCAGATTGGGTAGGTAATATTGATGATCACAATAGTACTAGTGGAGGATCATATTATTTGGGACCCTTTTTGGTTTCATGGTTTAGTAAGAAACAAAGTTTTATTACTTTATCTATAGTTGAAGTAGAATATGTTGTGTTGCATCTTGTTGTACTCAGGTTCTATGGATGATCCAAACATTGAAAGACATTCAATTCACTTGTCCTCAACCTGTACATATTCTAAGTGAAAATACTAATGCTATAACTATATCTAAGAATCTTTTCATGCACTCAAAAACCAATCACATTCCAATCAAATATCATTTTCTAAGAGAGTTGGTGCTTGAAAAAAAGGTCAAATTTGAGTATGTTCCTTGAAAGGAACAAGTTGTAGATATATTTACAAAGCCACTTCCATGTGATTCTGATGCAAGAGCATCTCACTCAGGGTAGACAAAAAGGACAGGTGTTTTGTCAAACTGTGACATTTATTTTTTGACAGTTCATTGAACCTGTGACTTTAATTTTTATCATAGGAAATTGTCATTAATATTAAGAAGTTAATTAAGTACTGTAGGTTTATTTAGAAAAGTTTTTCTTTTAATTTTAGAAACTATTTCTTACATTAAAAGAACACAGTCAAAGAATGTAATTGAAACTAAACAGTTAACAGTTTCAACTGAAAAATGTTGCCTACAATGGTATATAAGAGAAAAAGACACAGACTGTAAGTTTTAGATTTTCCATCACTGAAAGAGAGAAAATAATAAAACAGAAACAGAGTTTTGTTTCAGGAACCATCTGGGTCCTAAAGTAATATTTCATGCCAAATTATGTTGTAAGTTAATTCACTATCTATTATATTTTTCTTATTACACGTAACATTAACCATTGTTTTCAAAGACCGTAACAATTAATGAACAGAAGCAGTAACGCACAGGCGTGAGGGACGAAGAACAATTTTCGCATATAAAAGATCATATTCTACAGGTGCTGAAGAACATAACGGTAATCGAAGAATTGACTATAAAGAATTCGGTAACTATACAGACGGAAGATTTTCATAAATGGTTGCAACAAATATGAAAACATTCATCTTTCCAGGTACAAATAATTTCACTTCCAAACATTGAACATAATCTCAAGAAATAGACTTTATTTATTTTTGGTAAAAATACAAGTCTCCGTTGAAGAAAGTCATGTAGGAATTTAGAACTATTTTTAATTACATCTCAAAGACTACAGAGTAAGTTACAGAGTTAGGGTTTTGAAAACCATGAAGACAAACCTACGGCTACTCCAACGAATACGACAGAGTAGTCACATTTTACAAATTTGCTATCAGAAAACGAAACGAAGAAGGGCGAATAAAATCTCAGAGATTATTAAAAAAGGGAACGACCCTACCCAGTTAATATTGGGAGTCATTGGTCGCTTGAATCCGAGAATCGTGAACAGTTGGGGTTTTCTGTTACCTGCAGAACCAACAGATATCATAAGAGTCGAAACAAAACTTCGTATATAGTATTGGAACTAAGCCGAGTAAACAAATACGAATTTAAAGAGTGAATACCTAGGTCAAGGCACAATTTGTACAAGAATCCTGATTGAAACCCACCGAGGACTTCTCACAAGGATCCAGAAGTGTTAGGTCGAATAAACTTATGGGAGAAATTGAATCAAGAAAGAACAAATTACCTTTCAGAGCCGAGTTGGATTGGAACAAGCCCGGAAGTAACCCATGGGAGATTTCGACCTGTAGAAGCCACGAATAATTAATCACGAGAAATATTACCACAGAGACGAAGAATAAGACCAGCGCTGAGCTAAATAACAAACGGTAGAGACGATAAAGCACTGAGGACAAATTTTTACCAGCTGCAAAAGGACACCAAACAACGGTGGGAAAGATTGGCCATTGGTTGCCTTAGTCATGGAACAAAAGATCCGAACAAAATACCGAACCAATTGAACGGAAGGAGAGTGAAACCCTCAAAGTAGCACGAAAGCGAAACCCTTAGAAAACCATAGAACAGTGTAAAAGTGAACTGAAAGACGATGGGATAGGGTTTGTTACTGCGTGGGAAGGGTGAAAATCGAGAACGCTAACAATTGTCAGTGCTAGGCTAGCAACAGGACGGCTAATTATTTCTCCAATAAATTGAAATCAATCTGAATGAGATCATATCATATGGTCTTGTGAAAAGCGCACAAATGATAAAACATTTCATTGCCACTGTTATGTCAAAATAATTATTTAAATAATTTTGAATCGATTGTAGTATTATAATGTTGTTTAAATCAAATCATATGTTATGACTTGCAAATACCTTGTGTAAATTTTATACATTCATGTGGTGAGTGTTGAACTGGGTTGAGGGCTGGGCCCCATCAAATTTTGGTATCAGAGTAGTTGTGATTAGAAAAAATGGAGGTTGGACGACGAGTAAGAGGAAGAGCTATTCGCAGAGTAGTTGACGAAGGATTAAGGGAAGAGATTCAAATTTTAAATGCCTGTTTAGTAGCAGTAGAGGCTGGAAGGAGAAGAGATCCCGAGGGAGGAGATGACAATGATGAAGTGGTGGCAGAAACGACAGATGGTTCAGAAGGAGAAGGACATGAAATCAGATTGTTAAGGTCAGTTTTGTTATCAAGTAGTAAGCCGAAGCATGAGCTTTATACTTATGATGGAAATTTATCAGCAGATGTGTTGCTGGATTGGCTCAGTGAGCTGAAAAAGTATTTTGATTATGAAGAAATCAGCGAATATAAGAGGGTAAAATTCGCTGCCACCAAGTTGAAAGGACATGCATCCTTATGGTGGGATAGTGTTCAGGTGGAAAGGAAAAGGTTGAATAAGCAACCTATAAAGAAGTCGGCTAGGATGGAGGCCAAATTGAAGGGTAAATTCCTACCCAAGGATTACCAGATTATGTTGTACAGGCAGGTGCAAAATCTGAGACAAAGGGGGTTGACTGTTAAACAATATACGAAAGAATTCTACAAGGTGAATTTGAGAGCTGGATATGTAGAATATACCCCTGATAAAACAACAAGGTTTGTGAATGGATCGAGGGGGGTAATACTAGATGAAATAAGTATTCTCTCACCCAGAACTATAGATTAGGCATATCAGTGTACCTTAAAAGCAGAGGAGAAAATAAACAGGAAGCAAAATTCCAGAAGAGGAGGAGGATCTAGCAGAGGAAAAGGACGGGCATTTGGCAGAGGTAGAGCTGCAAATCCTAGTGATGAAGGTAGTAGTTCCAAGACTCCAGGAACAATAGAAAGAGACAATAACACTAGAGGGGGAAGACCATACCAGCGTGGAAGAGGTAATGGTAGAGGGAGAGGAGCTGTTATCCAGTGTTATAGGTGCCATAAGTGGGGGCAGAAGTCTTATGATTGTCTTGAGGGTGAACCAGTAGGAGGTAGAGGAACCTATGTTGCCCAAATGGAGGAAACTGAAGCACCACACCAAGAGGTAGAGAATGTGCCTGAAACAGGGGAGGCTTTGGTGTTGAATAAAGTATTGTTGAAACTAGCAAAAGAGGTGGTTGAACCAGATCAAAGGAAAGCCTTATTCCGGACAATTTGCAAGTCACATGGTAAATGTTGCAAACTGATAATTGACAATGGAAGTACAGAAAATTTGGTAGCCACAGAAATGGTGGAGAAGTCGGGGCTGAAGAGGCTGAAACACCCCACTCCATACAAAGTGTCGTGGTTACGGAAATGACACCAACTCCTAGTTGATGAGCAGCGTGAAGTGGAGTTCAATATTGGTAGGTACAAGGATAAAATTATTTGTGATATTATGCCTATGGACGTGTGTCATATACTGCTAGGGAGACCTTGGCAATATGATAGGAAAGTGGTACATGATGGGAAGACAAACTGTTACAAGTTTTTCAAGGATGGGATTAAGCATACGCTTGTACCCATCAAGGAAGAAGAGAAAGCAGAGACCAGTGGAGTCAAAGCATTGTTGGTGGGAGGAAAAGAATTCTTAAAACAGATCGAGGATAATGAAATTAAGTTTGTTGTTGTAAGGAGGCCAAAAACAGTGATATTGCATACAAAAATTACAGATTTACTAGAGGAAATTCAGGATATGTTACAAGATTTTGGTGATATCATAGTGGATGATTTACCGGATGAGTTGCCTCCTAAGAGAAGCATCAGTAATCATATTGATTTTATACTAGGAGCTAGTTTACCAAATAAGGCAGTGTACCGAATGAGTCCTAAGGACAATGAAGAGATTCAGAAGCAGGTACAGGAACTACTAGACAAAGGGATGATCAGGGAAAGTATGAGTCCCTGTGCAGTTCCAACAATTTTAGCTCCAAAAAAAGGTGGAGAATCGTGGATGTGTACAGATTCGAGAGACATCAATAAAATTACTATTAGATATAGGTTTCCATTGCCACAAATGGATGACATGATGGACTGTTTGAGTGGAGCAACGTACTTCTCAAAGATCGATCTGAAGAGTGGTTACCACCAGATACGAATTCAAGAAGGAGATGAGTGGAAAATAGCTTTCAAGACAAATGAAGGGTTGTATGAGTGGCTGGTAATGCCATTCGGTTTAAGTAATGCCCCTAGTACATTTATGTGCCTGATGAACGAAGTGCTAAAAGAGTTCATTGGCAAGTTTGTAATTGTTTATTTAGATGATATTTTGATTTTCAGCAAGACGAAGGAAGAACACTTTCGACATGTTCGAAGTGTATTGGAGAAATTGCAGTAGAACAAGCTGCTGATAAATCTGAAAAAAATGTACTTTTTTTTAGAAAGAGTTAGTTTATTTGGGTTTTGTGATTGCAGAGAATGAGTTGAAGATGGACCCAGAAAAAGTTGCAGCTATAGTTAGCTGGCCATCCCCAAAGAATTTGTTTGAGGTTCGAAGTTTTCATGGGTTGGCAAGTTTTTAATGGAAATTTATCAGAGATTTCAGTGGAATCTGCACACCTGTGTTGGATACAATCAAAAAGGAAAATCAGCCTTTCCATTGGACAGAAGCAACAGACAGAAACTTTCAGAATTTGAAGAAGAAGATCACTGAAAGAATGATTTTCAGGTTTCCTGATTTTAACAAACTTTTTCAAGTTTGTTGTGATGCTAGTGGTATAGCCATTGGGGCAGTACTTAGCCAGGAGGACAGGTCGGTCACTTATTTCAGTAAGAATTTGAATGAAAGTAGGTATAAATACTCATCCTATGATAAATAATTTTATGATGTCGTCCAAGCACTGAAGCATTGGAGACATTATGTGTTAGGTAATGAATTTTTTTTATTTTCTGATAATTATGCATTATAGTATATTATGCAGCAACACAAGTTGAACCAAGAATGGGTTGAGTATTTGCAGAGTTTTACATTTGTGTTGAAACACATTAGTGGACAGGCCAAGAAGGTGGCAGATGCATTGAGTAGAAGAGATTTTCTCTTACAGGAAAGTATGATACAAGTGCTAGGTTTTGAGCATTTGAAAGACTTGTATCAGACAGATGCGAAATTTAAAGAGGCTTATGAAGCCTATCAAAATCCTTTGCTGAGAAACAATAGTCCATGTTTGCACTATAATTTGTAGGAAGGATTGTTATTCAGGGGAGGACAGTTATGCATTCCCGACTGTTCAATGAGGGAGAACATTATTCAGGAAAAGCATAGTGGAGGTCTAGTCGGACATTTCGGCATAGAAAAAACATTATCATAGACTGAACATTTCTATTACTGGCCAAAGATGCGATGGGACGTGCAGAGATATGTGAGCAGATGTAAAATGTGCCATTTGGCGAAGGGACACAGCCAAAATATAAGACTTTATACACCACTGCCTATTCCAAGTAGACTTTGGGACTCAGTCAGTTTGGAATTTGTCTTGGCTCTACCCAAAATGCAGCGAGGTTTTGACTCAGTGATGGTGGTAGTGGATAGATTTTCTAAACATTTTATTCCTTGCCGAAAAACTAGTGATGCCACTCACGTAGCACACTTGTTTTTCATAGAGATCGTCAGGTTGCATGGCTTGCCGAGGTCCATTATTTCTGACAAGGATGTGAATTTCACAGGACATTTTTGGCATACCCTATGGAAGAATTTGGACACACAGTTAAGTTTTAGATCCACATATCACCCACAGACTGACGGGCAAACGGAGGTGGTGAACAGGAGCTTTGGAAACCTGCTACGAAGTTTAATTGCTGAAAATTCACAGATGTGGGATCGTGTACTTGCTCAAGCGGAATTTTCTTATAATGATTCGCCAAATCATAGCACAGGCTACAGTTCTTTTCAGGTTCTGTATGGCATGCATCCTCGCAGAGTGCATGAACTGCGGAATTTGGGAAAACTATAAAGAAGAAGTGCTGATGGGGAAGATTTCACCCAAGTAATGAGTGATTTACATGAGCAGGTGAAGACAAAATTGCAGGACAGCAGTCAAAAGTACAAACAAAAATCAGATTTGAAGAGGCTGGAAGTTCATTTTAATGTAGGAGACAAATTTCTTGCTCATTTATGCAAGGAATGTTTTCCTAAGGGAGAATACAATAAGCTGAAATTTAAAAATATTGGCCCCTGTAAAATTATTCGCAAATTTTCCGCCAATGCCTATGAATTACAACTGCCACCAGGAATAGGCATATTTCCCATTTTTAATGTGGCGGATTTGTTTCCATATACTTCTAGTCCTGAAGACGACAGGGCAGCATGGCCTGAACGGGACACCCAATTTGACAGTGATTCTTGGATGAGGCAAATTCCTACGGAGCAACACCTTGAGATTGAGAGAATTCTTGACACACAGGTAGCCAAACGCAGTCACAGAAAAGAGTATTTACGATACCTGGCCAACTGGAAGAACCATCCCATTGAGGACAATTCGTGGCTTGACGCAACACAAATTCAGAAGGCAGGTAATTCTATTGAAGATCTCATGGAACGAAGCCATGAATTTTTGTTACCCCGGGAGTCTGATGCAGGAGCATACAACTCAGGGTAGACAAAAAGGACAAGTGTTTTGTCTCAATGTGACATTTATTTTCTGACAGGTCATTGAACCTGTGACTTTAATTTTTATCATAGGAAATTGTCATTAAGATTAAGAAGTTAATTAAGTACTGTAGGTTTATTTCGAAAAGTTTTTCTTTTAATTTTAGAAACTCGTTCTTACATTAAAAGAACACAGTCAAAGAATGTAATTGAAACTAAACGGTTAACAGTTTCAACTGAAAAATGTTTCCTACAATGGTATATAAGAAAAAAAGACACAGACTGTAAGTTTTAGATTTTCCATCACTAAAAGAGAGAAAATAAAAAAACAGAAACAAAGTTTTGTTTCAAGAACCATCTCGGTCCTAAAGTAATATTTCATGCCAAATTATGTTGTAATTTAATTCACTATCTACTATATTTTTCTTATTAGACGTAACATTAACCATTGTTTTCAAAGACTGTAACAATTAATGAACAGAAGCAGTAACGCACAGGTATGAGGGACGAAGAACAATTCTCGCATATAGAAGATCATATTCTACAGGTGCTGAAGAACATAACAGTAATCGAAGAATTGACTATAAATAATTCGGTAGTTATACAGAAGAAATATTTTCATAAATGGTCGCAACAAATATACAAACATTCATCTTTCCAGGCACAAATAATTTCACTTCCAAACATTGAACGTAATCTCAAGAAACAGTATTTATTTATTTTTGCTAAAAATACAAATCTCTATTGAAGAAAGTCCTATAGGACTTTAGAACTATTTTTGATTACATCTCGAATACTACAGAGTAAGTTACAGGGTTAGGGTTTTGAAAACCCTGAAGACAAACCTACGACTACGATAGAGTAGTCACATTTTACAAATTTTCTATCAGAAAACGAAAGGAAGAAAAGGGCGAATAAAATCTCAGAGATTATTAAAAAATGGAACGACCCTACACAGTTAAGATTGGGAGTCATTGGTTGCTTGAATCCGAGACTCGTGAACGGTTGGGGTTTTTTGTTACCTGCAGAACCAACAGAGATCATAAGAGTCGAAACAAAACTTCGTATATAGTATTGGAACTAAGCTGAGTAAACAAAAACGAATTTAAAGAGTGAATACTTGGGTCAAAGCACAATTTGTACAAGAATCCTGATTGAAACCCGCCAAGGGCTGCTCACAAGGAGCCAAAATTGTTAGGTCGAATAAACTTGCGGGAAAAATTGAATCAAGAAAGAACAAATTACCTTTCAGAGCCGAGTTGGATTGGAACAAGCCCGGAAGTAACCCATGGGAGATTTCGACCTGTAGAAGCCACGAATAATTAATCACGAGAAATATTACCACAAAGACAAAGAATAAGACCAGCGCCGAGCTAAATAACAAACAAAGTTTTACCAGCTGCAAAAGGACACCAAACAATGGTGGGAATGATTGGCCACTGGTTGCCTTAGTCATGGAACAAAAGAGCCGAACAAAAGACCGAACCAGTTGAATGGAAGGAGAGTGAAACCCTCACAGTAGCATGAAAGCGAAACCCTCAAACAACCAAAGAACAGTGTAAAAGTGAACTGAAAGACGACGGAATAGGGTTTGTTATCGTGTGGGAAGGGTGAAAATCGATAACGCTGACAATTGTCAGTGCCACGCTAGCAACATGACGGCTAATTATTTCTCCAATAAATTGAAATCAATGCGAATGAGATCATATCATATGGTCTTGTGAAAAGCGCAAAATGATAAAACATTTCATTGCGATTGTTATGTCAACATAATTATTTAAATCATTTCGAATCGATTGTAATATTATAATGTTGTTTAAATCAAACCATATGTTATGAATTGTAAATAACTTGTGTAAAGTTTATACATTCACATGGTGAGTGCTGAACTGGGTTGAGGGCTAGGCCCCATCCGATTCCTTTGAATATATCAGACACATATTAGGAATGATTCTCACTTCATCACTCTAGTAATTTTTCTATCAGGTACGCTATATTAATGGAGAGTTGTGACTCAGAAATACTATAGTTTACTTTCTGTATGCAAATTGTGTGAAGCAGAGTCATCTATATACATGGTTTCTGAGTTATAAAAATGTGTATACATATCATCTATTGATACAAAATGACAAATATTCATGGGGATCCTCCTATATTCCTTTATTGAGAACTGACCTCCACCACCAAGAGGTCAAACAAATGCATTCAGAGTTGAGATTAGTTTACTGTTGGTTAGGAAAGCTATATATACATAAATACCTTGTTGTTATTATGGTTTCATAATAAAGTATTGTTTCATATCTTTGCTAATGACTAGATGTTTCTATTATTTATCTATTCACATGCTTGATGAGGAGGATATGTATATTATGGTCAGTATTGACGACTAATTCTTGATCGTTGAAGTTACTTAGTGATGCTTGGAAGAATTGCACACTTAGTTCCATATTGATGATGATGAAGAGTCATATGCTCCATTTCCGTATATTACTTCTTGATCATGAGGATTTTCATGTTGCTTCTATGTTCCTTCTACCAAATATTCATGTTGCAGGTTACTATATGGCATATGGTTGTTTTTTATGACTATCATGACCTTAAAACCCCATTGTTGAAGTCCTGGTTTTGGTTATATATGGAATATTTATCCCTTGATGTAAAGGTCATGTAAGTACCCATGATGTAGTCATTGTAATATTCATTAATTTATGGATCAAGCCATGTTTTATATGCAATCCCATTATTTTTTGCAATTGATGTAATGTTGAGTCAAATATGTAACCCCACTGTGTTGGGAGATTGTTGTAGTCATGAGTCATTTGTGATAAGAAAGGTCATTTTGGTTAAGTGATAAAGTCTTGTACTCTAATTAATATATTCATAAGATTCATCATATAATCAGGGGGCACATAATCAGTATACATTTTTCATATGCAGCAAAGCAGACCTACAACAATCCTCTCTACAAAGTGGAAGAGAAGCCTTATTTCAACATTTTTTAGCCCTTTTTGTTTGATGTCAAAGGGGGATACAAGCTTGGTTTCTGGACAGAAGATTGGTAAGAATTCCTGGTATTTACAGGTATGTTTGCAGGTGTTTATAGGTGGTGACCAAACACCAAAGTGGTTTCTATCAAGTCCAAAGGGGGTAATTGTTTCCATTATGGCTAATGTGTTGTCCTTGATGCAAACCTACTTGATAAAGATTTCAACATTGTGATACCAAAATTTTTATGCAGTGATACATATGTTGTAGGTGATATGGACAAAGGAATGATAGTTCAACAATAGATGAATGATAAAGGTGACATTTGAGAAAGTATACATGTGTCCTAAGAAGCAAGGTCGTTTACATACACAAGTAGTGAATAAAACTTGCGTAAAAAATCCACACCATGGTAATCTGGATACTAGGGGTATTTACCATGGCATTGGCCCATATTAATAGGTGTGACAATAGTTATTTGATCCCATCAAATAATACCAATGAAATTAATAAGGGATTGGCTGACGATATTTTCTAACACTAAAGTTATATAAGGAGATAGAGATTAAAGTGTTGGGTGTGAAATTATTGGGTGTCAATGAATGATTTGATATGAAACAACTGTGCACCAGGGAGCAAGGAGAAAAATCATATATAGAAGATCTAGAGTATGTTGACATATATGCTTGATTGATTTACTTGTTGCAAATATATAAATATCTAACATTAATGAAATGGTAACAATGTTTTTTACTTGAATGATTTATTCAGAAGTTAGTAGTATTGACAGTGAAGGTTGCTAAAAGTGAAATTATGTTTACAGTGAAAAATTTTCAAATTTGTATGCAAGTTTGTTTGGAAATAGTTGCATACATACATGGATCAATATCATTAGGTTTGCGTATATATTCAGTGAAATATTCTTCAATATGTACATATATGTATGTGGGTTTTGTGTATGGTAAGTGCGTACATATGCATATATTCCTTGTGGAAGTGGAGTATACAAACTAGGATTTGGACTAATGGTTGATCTTTAAATTTGATGATGTCTGGTTTTTTTTTTTGATGACATCTCTATTATAATTATCTATGTCTAACATTCAAAATTGAAATGAGTTGGTTGAGTTGATCAATTTTAATGATACATAAGTTTGACTGGGTATATGATCTATAATCTATAATTGGCTTGAAAATATGTGATTTGTTTAAGGATTTGTAATTGGAAAAATGGTATATGTATGGTTCAACGATTGATCATTCAATTTTTAGTATTTTGAGATTTGTACACAAGTGTTAAACATAGAATCCCCATATATACACAAGTCTTATTCAGTATAGCTGCGTACATAGTTTGATGTTTGTTTTTTTTGGTTGGGTTTTGCATTCAGTGACTTGATGCTTCAAAATTTTAGTTTATTTGCAGTGTGACAGTGTCTCAGAATCAATGCTTTAGTTTGATGTGTTTGTTTAGGTTTATGGTTTGAAATTTTGATGAATGGTGGCCTATAGGTTGTATGTTTTTCTTTTGACAGGTGGATCCAGTCTCGAATATTCTGAAAAGTGGTCCTCAAGGAGCTAAGGGTTGTAGTATTCATAAAGAGGGTAGAACCTCCCTTCAGGTAGGAGTTGGTAAATGAGTTAAGGGGGGTGTATCTCCCTTCCATTGGGTGCTATAGAACAAGAGAAAGTTGAAGAATTTTTCAGGTGGTTGCCTGCATACAGATAAAAGTCTGCATCAATACAATTGTAATTTTTTTCTTTATATTATAAGAAAGAAGAAAGAGACAATAGTAGTGGTGGTTTTCTCCCACATTTGGTTTCCATCTAAAATATTCGTGTCCTATGTCTGTTGTTCATTTTTTGTGATTCATTTATGTTCTTTAATCCATACTGAAAGTAACTAATATATTGATGTAATGATAAAAGATAATCATCTGATAGAAAATTCAGTAAACTAGATATATGTTGGTTTCCTTCTTTGAAGTAGTGTACATAAACAAGTTGTATTCATAACAGTAACATATGTTTTTCAAAATATAAAATTTGGAAGTTTGAATTTAAAAATATTGATTCACCGCCCCTCCCCCCCTTATTATTTTTCCCAACACAATTGAATACCAAATATGTATTTGGAATAATGTCACTAACCATGCCAAACTCTAACTTCCCACAGTTAAGTACAAAATAGATCTTACACCCAAGAACCAAGTTACAACCTGTCAAGCCAATGTACAAAACTTTGCTCCAAATATCATTGTAGAGTAGAAAAGATCAAGCAACATCATATTATTTCTTTCAAAATAAATCTTCAATACAACTATCAAACCCTTATTTGAATATATTTTCACTATCAACAAGAAAATTCCACAGGTAGTCATTACATTCACAATATTAAGGAAACTGGAATATCAAGGTTCCATCATCATCCTCAACATATTAAAGCAACATCATAAATATTTTCATACTACTCTTTGAAATGATATAGACAAGGACATAGGAAATATCATGCATAGTGTTCTTGGCTCTTTGTTCATAATACCATTCTAGGACTACATACACAATTCTAGATCCATATTTTCACAAGAAAATAAGTCACATAATCTTTCGTGTACTTGAATACCAATTTCACTACAAACCTTGTAAAGATACCAAAGAGGCCTCCACAAGCATCGATCAATTCAAGCATAAAGAAACAAGGGTAGACTACTACCACTTCATATTTATTGTATATATATATATATACGAGAAAAATCAAATATCTAACTATTATGTTGATCTTCTCCACACTCTATGCCAAGAAAAGATATGAAACAAGTTACTTTAATCAACCAAGTTCTAATCTCTTAAGAAATCGACGTCATAGGTAGGGAAATTCAACTATATTTGTCAAAAGGAACCTATGTATTATCAAGGCATTCTCTGCATAACATTCAAAAGGCATATCTCAAGCCAATGTCATCAATACAATCTATACATACCTCTATCTTGTGCATTCAAGCATAGATCAATTTAATCCTATATCATTTCAGCAATATTACTCAAATCACAAGTAGAAGCTCTAAATATCTGCATATCATCCAACTAGAAATATAATATATATTAGAGAAATACTCTTATAAATATAGCCACTAAACATACATCCCTTGTCTAGACAATAATGATCTTAGTAGATGACCAAACCTTAATAAGATAAATCAATCAATATTTCAGAATTTATTTTTTGTTCTATAGGATCCAGATAAGGATAGTAAGTGGTCTTGAAAATCATGAAATCCTCCATTTATGTTGTGTGTATATCTTGCATTGATGTAATTATAGTGTAAACAAATAGTGGACACAAATCCAGATTATGCCCAATAAAACCTCAACGCATAACCAGTTATAGATAAAAACAACACAAAGAAAAATGTATCAATCAAAGTTAGATGCATCAACATTAGGAAAAGGAAATGTGCAATAGCAGGATAATAATACTAAATTAACCATAAGATCCTCCATTAATAATGCACATTATTTCTATTGGAGAAAAACTACAAAAAATAATTCAAACATTCTTTTGATTGTCAAATGTGTACATTATTATAGGTTTGATCCATAAATAAATCTAGTACTTCACAAAAACCATGTGGGAGAAAATATGTGTATTCAACTATGTAGACATGATAAATTAAATAACTTTAATGAACATGTACCATAGTTTTCCAAGCATTTTTTCACTATAAAAAACAGTGTTCAAATCAATTTGTAATTATCAAATATGTACTCATATATTTACCAACTAATATCTCAAAAGGAATGCATGGATAAGAAATATTCAAATCGTTGTGTGTGCTTCAGTTGTATGCATTATGTTCTTTACCTACACTTTCTAGAATACACGATTCAATATTAAGTGCACACCCCAGATCAATAACAATGATGTGATTTTATAACTATTCTCTTAGTCATTACCATGGGAAAAATCCATTGCATTGATTTTAATTGTATCAAATAAACCTGTGTGTTATGCAGAATCTATGACTGCGGACAGAAGTATCTTCCACAGACTCCTAGTCTAGAAAAATATAAGGACAAAGAAGATAAAGTTTCCCTTAAATTAAAAAGATAATGGGATGAATCTTACTGTAATCTACCGTATGCTTCGCTCCTCTCTTGGATTTTACGCTCCAATCCTAGCTCCAATCGCTATAATTAGAACCTGCACAATAAAAAAACACAAGACAACGATCTACGACATCTATGTAGCACCATCTAATTACCTCATTATATGGATCAACATGGAATAAAAATACATGAAATCATGGAATCACATATAGGAAAACAATGAACTCTTTATATTAATATAAACGAAGTGAGTTACAACCAAATATAGGAGTTGATATTGTAGAATATTTCCTCCAAGTTTACTTGTTAATTTCTTTCCACAAAGTGTACCTCTATGCCACCCTAATACTTGGAATAATGACCCTCAGAGCAGCAACATGAGGGTAAAATATATCACCAAAATCCAACCCCTAGCTTGTGGATGGCCACAAATATATAGAAGAGGATGGTAAGTTTAGAGTTCTTTTCCATTTACCAATCTATGCTTTATATCCACTCTTGATGGGAGGATTATCTCAAGGGATAAGGGGTTAAATATCTAAGGTAGGATAGGATACGATTTGAGACTTTCACCAAAGGTAAATAGTTATAACAACTCCTTGAAGTTTCTGGAAGAGGAAGCTTCGAGATTATTTTTCTTTTTCCAAAATTTCTACAATCACCACACCCTCAGCATAGGGAAACCTCTTGGTGATCAATGCATGTCCAGAGAGGGTCAACCTACTGGTGAACACTAGCCAGTGAAGGGATATTGTGTGTTGTACCTAAAAATAACTTAAATGAAGTAGTTTCAGGCTGAAACTGAGGTCTTTGAGAGAGGCATGCTTCGAGATTTGTGTACGGAGGATGAAAAATTATTTAAGGGATGTGAGTGATCACGTTTGAAGGCCTATTAATCAGATGAAAAAAATGGCATATAATAGATTGCCTCCTAAAGTGAAAATTTAGAAACGACAACTAATGACTAAAGACCTTGTGAAAATTGAGGATCAAGAACAACTCGTGAGATCATATTTTGTTACAATAAATTTATATCATGACATCCTTGTTGAGGGACACATACCCATGCGTATCACATAAGAAAACATTACATGTAAAATGATAAAAATATGTGACCACTAATGAAAAATGGTTGACCCATGACTAGATGACTATAATCTTTTTTAATAGCCATCATATATTTTAATCTTTGTATTAATCATGAAACTGCAGCCTAGATGGATGAGACTAGATCTGGGGTCTTCTATCTTATTCACACGACCATTCAATGTACGAGTCTAACCACATGAATAAATGATCTAGAGTCAAACATGGTAGAAACCATATGATTCCCAACCAATGATGTAATTCGTTAACAGATGCGAGATAAACCACTGATGATGTTAACAGATCTCAAGGTATTGTAGTACAATCTATATGGTACAAATAAATGAGTTGAATTCGAACACCACAAATAATCTTTTAGTCGAAGGTCATTGATGTAAACATGTTACCGAGAGTGAGGATACTTGACATTGATGTATTAAAGCACCAAGGTACTTAAGGGTTGCTTCTAAGTCAACTTCCTATTTAATGAGTTGATTTCGACAGGAAATGACCCATAACAGTAGGGCCTTGATGTATTCCACATCAACGAGATGATACGGGTTTCATGATTTGAGACATAATGATGATGACATGGAACTAGATCAGGAATTGAAGACATGGAATGAAGGCTTAAGAGTATTGTACCATATATTGACTTAATGAATTCTCTTGAACACATCGACGACAGTAAAATGGACTTGGTGGCATTGACCCAAAACTAAAAGTAGAAGCTTTCATCAGGTATCATGAAATAAAAGAAAAGAAAATTTCTCAATGCAATAGCCACAGAGATGAAGTGGAAGAGCTTCATGTTCAAGAGCAACTCGCTTCCATTAACAAGTGGAGTATCGTGTTTTCCCAACTTCTCCAACTATATTGGTCAATACCTCTTTATTTTTTAAAAAGCTTGAGGAGGATAACATATGCTTGATCTATAATTTCATCCTTTGGATGAATCCCTCCAAGTATGTTTTATGAACCCCGAGAAGGAGTGGTTCAATCTTGTAATGATCGATAATTCCATCATTGTTTGATTCTTTTACAATTCCAACGGAGGTAAAACTCAGCATCTTCTTCATGTTTAGAGAGTTTTAAAATAGGCACGAAATAAAATGTGACCAGTTCCTTTTTGTAGATTATCCCTTGAGTCCGAAAAGGCAGAAAACGATACTCAAGATAACCTCTTAGCCACAATCAACTAAGGTATTCATTTTTAGTAAATAGTCTATCCCAATCTGGAAAATGGTCAAACTTATACTGAGTAAATTTCTTTTCATTTACTTTAATGAGTTTGGAAATAAACGTGCTCAGAAATATTTTCATATTTTGGGAGTTTAAAAAGAGTTTAAAGAGGACTCTAGGGGGTCACTTTTTTGTAAGTTTAAAAAAATAAAAAAAAGTGATAAAAGTATACTCTCCAAGAAAAATGGTTTTTTCAAAACATGAAAAAATCCGTCAAACAGTTTTTGACCTACTCAGAATGCCATCAAGGGATTAAAAATACTTGTTTGATAGTAAAAATGAATCATAACTAGGTCAAAACATTAAATTTGAATGAAATAATGGAATAAATGACCATAAGTAATCAAAAATACAATTCAATTTTACCATTTCACATTTACCTTTAATAGTCATAGCTCTGAGTAGTTTTTTCCTGCGATCTCTTGCAGCTGATTGTGATCAATCTGGTGGATCATTTCAAGTTTTGTCACTTCTAGGTAGGAGATAAAACATTTCTCTTTCATTTTGTGGTTTGAGTTTTGTGTTTTCATGCAAGTGTTTTGGGTTTTTGAGGACCCTTGGTCTCAAATAATTTTCCCCTAGAACAATGCACCCCCTTGATGTGGAAAGGATCATTGATCCTGGTTAGAATACACTGTAGGGGATGGGTTCAGTGCACCGTCTCCCCTTTAAGGGGTGCATTGGGAAAAATTATCCAATTTTTTTTTCCATTTCCCTTCAAAATTTTCCAAATTTCTTGCATGAAATGGATCCTAATGAGTCTCTTTTTTATGTTTCAGGTCTTCATGAGCATAAAATGGCCTTCATATGGAGGGAGAGAGAACATGAAGAACATGCCATGAATGCAGAAAATGATTATGCTACCATCTAGGCACTAAAAAACTATGGGTTTTTTAATTCTTTTGGCTTCGTGGCATGAGGAAATAGATGGAATTATTGGAGTGTCTTGTTCATTCATGGTATATTGAAGCACGAATATTCAGATTAGGAGCACATATACCCACTATAAATGTAGAGGACATATACTTTCTAACTATTTTATCCATGATAGGTGCTCCCATATCTATTATAGGTGGGAGAAGGGGTGGAGAAATATTAAAAGACTATATTGTCACTCATTACAGACCTTGAGCCCAACCGATTAGGCATGGAAAAATCAACATAAAATATGTGACCCGGTTGCCTCTAAGAACAATCCAATTCATCATGGTGAGATTGGCTCGTAGTTCCACTCTTCATGTAGGTAGCAGGTCACACATTCAGTATGCCCTAGAGTGTATGGAGCCAAAAAATTTCAACTGGAGTGAGGGAGTGTTGGTCAACCTGAAAGAACAGTTGACTAAAGAAAGAGAATTAAAATTGAATAATTTTGGCTATGGTGCAAATTTTGTCTCATTTTCCTTGGAGAAGTTTCCATTGTTATAGCCTCAAAAAATCATGCTCAAGCCCATTAATCCAAGAGTTCCATGGATGAGTACATGGATAGATCTTATGTCCCGACATGCAGGTTTGTTGGCCATCAATTTCTCACTAGCCTTCTTTAGATGGATGTGTGGGTAATTCATTATGATATATGATTATCCATATGCAAGTATGGATTTTCATGTGACCCTGAGATCGTACTTCCTAAGTGTGAGAAATGTGGTGCTACAGGTAAGACATTTCAACCAATTTTATGAGGATTACAACATTTTTTTGTGTTTTTGATGTATCCGAGACTAAACTATTGATTTTTCATGGAGATATTGGTCCCGGTCGACAAATAGGTGCCTCATATCTCCATCATGTGAGAGATCCAAAACAGGAAGTAGCACTAGTGAAGGTTTTCATGGTAAGAAGAGATGTACTACAATATCTCAATGTAGTCGAGACACTAGCAAAGGTGGAGAACCACATGGAGGGGTTGACACATAGGATAGATGAGATTGCGACTGACGATATTCCCATGTGACTTCAACAACACACTATTGAAGTGTCTAGCAATATTGGTCAATTACTGCGCAAGATTGCTCGTGGAGTGGAATTTTATCATGAGCACTATGATTAGTCTACTAGGAGGCTTATAGCCTTATTGCATGTAGTTTTTTTCATAGACCATGTGGTTATATGTGTGTTGGGAAATTTTTTTGTAAAATAAAAATTTATATATAAAAATATCTTCAGTAATCATATGTTTCTATTATCTTTTTCAATTGATATGATGTGCGTTGAAATTCATTTACATATGTTGCAAATGTCAATGTATTTAAATTAATATAAATGTGTTGATATTGGATAAAATCAAAGTGTCTTTCTATAAGGAGAACTCTTAAGAACATGTGAAGTACTGTAGGAATTATAACTAAATAGAAATTAGTCAATTGTAGTACTACAAGTTGTGAGTCAAATTTGATGACTAAATAGTGGATACCATGTGAGATAGCATCAAACAATAGTTCGACCATTGCACTATATTCAACGATGTTGTTGGTAAAGTGGTTGATACAAACTCATCATAGACTTGCTAACTTGCCATTTGGAGAAAAGATAGCCCAATTTGCAGAGGATATGTTCCAAGTAATATGAATAGCACCATGAGCATATCCAACATATGGTTCAAGGGATGTTGACATCTGCAAACCAAACATAAATGAGATCCACAAAAACCATAGGAAACTCTGAAGATCCACCCTCCAAACACTCTCAACACACCTATATATAGTATGTACATATTATACTATGCAAAAATCAAATAGAGTATTTCTTAATGTACAACCCATTTCTAGGATGTACTAGTCAAACTCCATCAAAATTGACTAGCTCATAAGCCCCTTTAAAAAGAACAAGTTTGAGAATATATGGGCCTAGCAACATAGGTTGGAAATTTCCTAGTCCTACTTTTTCAGACTCTTGATCGTATATAATAACAAGGTCTCCTTCTGATAAGACGTGAGGCTTGACACTTTTTTGATATTATTCCTTGACAGTTTTTTTGTGGCCTTCATTATCCATAGTGAAATCTCGTCTAGTTTCATCTAAGCGGGTCATATGTAAGAGGCATTCCTCTTCTATGGAAGTGGAAAGAAGAAGTTCTATAGCTGGTTTTACTGATGGAATCTCACATTCCATTGTGAATATTTCTTACATACCATAAACCAATTGGAAAAGAGTAAGTCTAGTAGAATTCCTA
Source organism: Pinus albicaulis (assembly GCA_034641835.2). NCBI lineage: Eukaryota > Viridiplantae > Streptophyta > Pinopsida > Pinales > Pinaceae > Pinus > Pinus albicaulis. The sequence goes on along the minus strand of CM076584.1, from coordinate 618,804,296 downwards.
ACAGAGGTTCAGTATGACCATAAGGAAGCATAAAGAAGGAAATGTTAGTATGATTTATGGACCCCTATCGTACGTTGAAGCATCGTTTTAAGAACTTTATTAATAGCCTCAACCTTACCATAAGCCTAAGGGTAGTAGGGAGTATAAATTTCATGGGAGAGTCCCAGCTTGGCATTAATTTCAAACACCATGTGATTGAAAAAGTGTCTCCCATGGTTTGTAAGTATGGCTTGCAGAACAAAAAATTGCAGGATGACATGATTGAAGTAAAAGTATGCAACTATTTCACCCGTATTTTTATATGTAGGCATCACCTCGACCCATTTAGTAAAACAATATACCGCTACGATATTATAGCCATCCCCCCGGATGTGTGAGGGTTACATGGGTCTTACGATCATAAATTTGGCACGCATGACACTTCTGGACAGGATTAATAAAATCACAAAATATGGTGGACCAAAAGTAACCAACATGTAAGATATTATGTGCAGTAGAATAACCAGATAAATGACCACCATCACCCTTGAGTGGCATTCATTAAGGGCTTTGTTAGCCTTCTCATGTGTGAGGTTCCTTCTGAAAAAATATATCGATACCTCGACGATAAAGGGTGTCACCGATGATGATGTAATCCTTAGCCTGGTATCGAATACATCATTGATCATTGCAAGAGGTATTATACTGGAAATTTTGGGCCTGTAGATATATCATAATGTCTCCATACCATGGATCAAATGAACAGATCAGAAACAATGACTGGTCTGGGATGGAATCTTTAGACATTGATCTTGAATCGGTAGTGGAAAGGTCGCATACTAGCTCAACGAAAACTAAGGATTTCTTTGACTTGGATTTGATGAACTCCAAATAAACATCTTGCAAGATAATGATTCATTTGGATTATTTCCCCCCCATCAATTGGCATGACAAAATTTATTTCATAGGGTTGCAATCTGAAATAACCGCAGTTTTATGAAGTAATATATAATGGCGAAATATTTGAACAGATTGAATGGCTGCTAAAGCTAAATTTTCTACGAGGTTATACTTGATTTTGGTATCATTCAGATTTTGACTCAAATAATAGATGGGATGTCCAGTCATATTCCTGGACCAATACAATTTCTATAGTAGAAATGGAAACAACAAGATACAAAAAATAGACACGCTGGTAATTAAGGGTATATAATATAGATGCTTGACTACACACATATTTCACGGCATCGAACGCTTATTGAGCAACATCATCCCAATGGAAGGGAACACATTTCTTAAGTAGAAAAGTGAATCCTTTGGTCAACTTAGCATAATTATGGATACACCTCCCTAGAAAGTTATCCTCCCCTTGGAGTTGGTGAATTTGAATGAGGGAATAAGGCATAGGAAAATCGATGATTTCCTAAACTTTCAGACGATCTATATGAATTCCATGTTTGGAAATGACAAAACCAAGAAGTTGAACATAACTAACACATAACACACACTTGTGAGGATTAAGTTGAATATTATAATGTCTACATAACACACACTTGTGAGGATTAAGTTGAATATTATAATGTCTACACCATAACAACATGGCCCTAAGATGCATCGGGTGATCAACCTAAGGTTTAGAGTGAGCAGGGAGATCATCCAAATATGGTTGCAGGATATGTTTAATGTTGTGGAAAGCATAATCCATTTCCTTCTGAAACATAGCCGCGTCATTCTTTAAGCCAAAAGGGAGTTTATGGCAAGAAAAGGTACCCTAGGGACAGACAAAGGCAATTTTACATTGATGTGCCAGGAGAATGTTTATTTTATTATAGCCAGAAAAATTGTCCATGATGAATATATCTCACAACCAACACAGTCATCAACAATATGGTCGATGAATGAGGTCAAGTAATTTTCCTTTAGAAAATCTTGATTTACCTCCCAATAATCAATGCATACACAAATTGTTCCTTGTTTCTTCATGACAGGAACAAAATTTGATACCCAATCGATCAAAGGAATGGGGTAGATGAAACCATCTCATAGAATTTTTTCGACTTGAGTTTTAATCACGAAAAATTTCTTGGGATGGACAGGACAGAGGCATTTTCGGACTAGTTTATTATTAGGACATGTGTTAATCTTATGCACAACTATATTTGGATTGAAGACATTTACTCATAATACCAGGTGAAGAATTCTTGAAATTCCTAGAATAGAGCTTTATAGGTCTTAATCTCATTCAGAGAAAAGATGCACTAATGTGTCTATTTTCGACAATACCTATTTTAACTGAGATATCAAGAGGTATCATTTATTCGATATTCAAAAGGTTATTTTCATAATCAACTTCATGAATATAAATGGAACTCATACAAAACTCGACAATATTGGGCAGATATAAGTCACCTAAACTATCCTCAATGGAATTTGGTAAGGAGAAACAATGGTGATGATCATCCCATGGCACATCATCTAACATCATGATCTCCATGATACTCTCATATGTAGGAAACATGTAGGATAATATGAAAATATGTGCCATAATCCAATGAGTTATCACCCAATTAATCCAAGGGGAAACATCATATTAGGCTACACAAGACGAATATATGGCTTCATAATCAAGCTCAATGGGGCTAAGTGAATTCGGTCGCCAAAACTATCGATGTTAGTTTCATCTGGTACAACCCAAGCATAATTTGGAATAGTAGAATATGATATCATATTGATATAAGCAACCAAAGGGGATTTGTCAGGAAGTGAAGGATGAGGGAGCAAAAAGGTTCCCATGAGAGATGAATCCTCAAGTAGTCCAACAAGGACATGTTGGTAATAGTCTAGAGTTTCCCCTACAAGAGGGAAACTTCATGTATCTTGAGAACTTAATCGATTTCTACAATCCTGCCTTTTTGGGGAAAGGAAATCATACAAAAATATGCTGAAACGGCAGAAGCCACAACGTAAACCCACGTGCGACCTAATAGAATATTATAGTCAAGAGGTACGTATATAATTTGACTTCTATGGATACATATTTACCTTCTAATTATACTTGTAAGGAGTTCAAAATACCACAAGGTTTATGCATTCATCCATCAAAATATTTCAAGGTGGTCGGTGACTGAGTCAATTGAGGAGAACTGATTGCTTTCGAGAAATATAGAGACATAATACAGGTTGAGGCTCCTTCATCCATAATAGAATGATGGACGTTCTTATAGTGGATGAAAACCTGGATCATAAAATCCAATTGAGTCAGAAGTCAAGGGGAATAGTTCTCATGATTAAAAACAACTAGGTTGGAATCTTAAAGATCAAAAAATATGATAGCAGAAAGAAAAGCCTTCCTCTAGGTGGGGAAGTTTTGCAACACCTCAAGAGTAGACATACCTGATGGAGATTGAGGCAAGCCTTCAAATAAGTTATAATTTTTAGCATGACTCTGTGAGGGTTGAAATCATATTTATGAATGACTCCCTTCAGAGGCTTAATAGCTAATTCCGTAGGAATCATAGGTGGGGTGGGATCTGATGGAGATGGTGTTGAACTGGTAGGTTGATCAATATCATGGTCATTCAAAGGATTCATATTTCCATATTATTTACTTTGGGTAGGCACCATAAAATCATATTTATGTTTTCTGAATGAAAATATTAAAACCAAGTTATAGGAAGAAGGGTCCTGAGAAACCATATGTGTCTCCTAATTGAGAAACAGGTCGGTCAACACAACGGGTGAAGCAGGTATTTTAGGAATTGTTTCACTTCTTCCCAATGAGGATAGTAATGAGTGAAGTGCTCCTCATTACAAATAAAACATGGATAGTGAGTTTTATGTCTATTATCATAGGACTCACTAGTTTATTTAACATGTGGAGGAGAATCAGAATATTTCTTCTTCTTTCCTTTACCTTTATTCTTAATTCCTAGTTGTTGTTGATATTTTGCTTTATTGGATTGAATGACATTTACCTTGGAAGTATAATTTGAAGGAGGATTGGATGGAGGTTTTTTGGCAGATGTGGTAAGAGCAACAAAAAATGGTTTACTTATCGACTCTGAACTGGAAGAACCAAACACGTCATCAACAACATGATATTCTTTACCAGTAGGTTGAGGAATAGTGTTTGAAGGTCTCAGATAATTCGGTATCTTATCATAAAGAGTGTCTGATTGGGTATAAATGAGATCCAAATACTGTGCAAGACAAATCACTTATTCTTCAATCACAACTCCACCTTTGGTCATATCTTATGTTATAGGTGACAACAAAAACTTAGTAAACCATTCCGCTAAAAATTACTTGGGAACATAAGTTTTAACCAACATACAAAAACGTCACCACTCATGAATATGATCTGAGATGTGAGTGGAATCATATTGTTTAAATGGGTCAAAAGTTATGTTCCATCCTTTTATCTTATGGTTAATTAGAAATGTACACTAGAAAAGACGCAATCGAATGGAATCATCATTAAGAGAGTTCGAAGAACACCATAGATGATAAGTTATCACATGCGTGTAAGGGTCTTCTCTAGTATTACCATTGAATTTTGGGATATCATAAGAAAAATTGGTAGGAATTATCATCCACCAAGGAGAATTATCAATGGGGTCATTTGTGAGTTGAGTCACGTATGGAAATTAAAGAGTGGCCACAAATGGAAACTGTCTATTAAAATCCAAAGGAGGATAACCTAGATAGGATGGGATATCTTGAACAATATGTATATGTGTTCCATAATAACGATGGTTCTGATAAAGAGGAACCTGGGTCCTAGGATAAGGAGGATTCAGATAACCATCATAAGCATGACCTTACTGTCTGGATCTAGGATAGCCTTACAAATGTTGGAATGGTTTTTTCTGGACATGCTAGATGGATACCTTGAAAAGGATGATATTTTTTCCCTATGGGATTTTTCATCATTCCAACATAATGTGGATTATGTGGGGGTTGTTCCATACCATATCTAGTTTGTCCTACTATAATTTGAGGAATACCTTGCCCAAATTATTGAGACTATAAGGTACCTTGTAAAGGTTGACTAAGTGGGACCTAGGAGGCAAAAAATATCATTGGAATAAATTGAGTCATAGTAGTAGCCTCTAAAGGTTGGCTTACATTGATTAGAGCTTGTTCGGGTATAGATTGGTAAGTAGGGATTTGTGATGCATATGGTGTAGGTTGAGAATATACAGATGTGCTCATAACCGAACCCTGTTGTATGGGAAAATTAGGTTTCCAAAAATTAGCATCCAAACTCAAATGAGGAGGATTTAATGAAGGTTGAGCACTAACTTGTAGTATAATAACGATAGGTTTCCCCCCTGACAAAGGAGGATGGGATGATGGACGCAAATTCCCACTAGATGAGCAGTACCCAACATAAAGAGATTTGGGTTTTTGAAGGTGTCCTTTAATATAAGTACCAACCTATTTTTCAATTGTAGGTGTACGTGGATGAGAAGGATAGGACTGTATAGTGCTCATTATAGAAGTATCAAATGAAGTTCCTCAAATAGATGTTATGGGAGAGGTCAAAGGACTAGATCTCGTAGTAGATAAGATACTAGATAACAATTGATAACCATGTGGGATGGACGGGCCAATATACAGATGTTTCTTTGGTGATGTTGTGAACATATATGGGGTAGAAACATTTGATGTCTCAACCATAGTAGCAGATGCAGGGTGGGAAACCATGACAGATTTAGTCATAACTGACACCCCCAAAGATGATTATCATGAGGAACTGAAGGGTGAACTTAAAGGAACATAATCAGATAAAGGAACTTGAGTTAGAGATTTAAGAGGAGGAAAAGGATGATCCTGATAAATATGTATCCCTCTCAAATGAAAAAAAGAAGAGAAATGAGATTCTTACTCACAAGATCGTATGGAAGGTGTTCTCTATCAATTCCAATATATATAGTTTGTTTTTATGTCTAAGATAAAGGAAGAGAATAGGAAGGTCATGAAGTAACAAGTAAAGATGGTTGAGGAACCTCAGGTTGTATAACTAATCCAGTGATCAAAATTTATCTAAAAAATTAAAATGGCCAAAATATTTAGAAACTAGTTTCAAGTTGTAGTGTTCGTTTATTTGATTTCAACGAAACTTTTTTCACCTAATTCTGATGTTGTATGACAAAGTTATGATATTCTAATCGTTTGGCCCAATAGCTAAAAAGTTAGTAGGGTTGTTGACATGGATACTGACTGGGCAGTTATACTGTTGACATCAGTGTGCCTACTAGGCGCGTATGAAACAATCTCAAACTCTTAAGTGGAAGCCTCATACACGGTAGAGTATCATAGTTTGATTGGTCAATTTTTATGTGGTGTTCCAATGAGGGGATGCTAAGTGGCCTAACAAGGTGCCACCACATGGCACCATGTGGTTGCTCAAAATTATGTCTAAGTTCGAAGAGCCTCGGGAGAGATCGAACCCTCGACCTCTCGTCTAACATTCCATTGACTTAACACTGCATCATATGGGTGTTTCTTACCCTATAAGATCTCTAGAACTATTTAAGTTTTCAATGGTGCATGTTTGGGAGGAGGGGTCAAGTGGTCAACCCTGAGCCCTGATCATGGACCTTCCCACAAGACCATGGCATGAAGGGAGTTTGGGTCTCGAGGACCAGCCTCAACCCTTGGTCACTACAATTCCACAAAACCATAGGTGGAGTCAGAGTGTAGTGCCGAAAAGAGAGGGGCTTGTGACCAGCCCTGTCCCTGAATCACAAGGGCTCCCATAAGACCATGGTGTAAGAAAATGAAGTGCTAAGAGGAGAGGGGCTTGGGATCAGCCAAGCCCTCGGTTACGGGAACCTGCACATGACCCTGGCGAGGTGCTATGGTAAGGAGCAATGTATGGGGACCATCCCTGAGCCATATACGGTGTATATGACCTTGGCAGACTAGCAGCAAGGTCTCAGTGGAAAAGGGCTAGGAAACAACCCTCTACACCCATTCATACGCTATCTCCACAGGACCATGGCATAAATGCTAAACCAGATGGACATAAGTTAGGGACTTGGTCCTATTCTGTGTCAACCCACATAACCACTGACATAATGGTAGGGGGTGACTTTTGAAGGGGCGGGCCATTGGCCCAACCCTCCACCCCATGTGCCTCAACGTGAACAAAAATCAAATATTTTTGCACCTAGGTTGACGTGGGTGGGTCGTTACCCACGGATCTCATCCCCATGGGCACCATGTGACCACCAGTAGGGTTGAAGTTCAAGCAAGGAGGGTTATTGGGAAATTTAATGATCCAACGAATTGCACCATCGGCGAGAGAAGTTGTCACCTACCAAGTAGAAAATAGAGTAGATTTGTCGCTCTGTTAACTAGTTTATCCTATTTGTAGGAAGGATAACGAAAAAAAATTCTTAGAATGAGGTTAGAGAGCCATAACTTGAATATTTTTCAGCCTTTTGGAGCTCAAGGAGAGTCCAGATAGGGATTTTTGGACTTTCTAGATCCAATGGAGACCTCTATTTGTTGATTTGAGCACATCTGAAGAGAATTTTTGTATGTTTAATTCCATGGGTGTCATGATGAATCAATTTTTAGAGGTAGTTTTTGAAGGCCTTTAAGCATGAAAAACACTTTGCAGGGGTTTTCTAGTCTTCATATGTTTACTATAGCAGCTGTGACTTGTAGGGTGCGGCTCATGTTGTGTTTTCTCATTATGTTATTATGATGAGTGCTCTCTTGTTGTACTTCAATGTGTAATTGATGTACTTGTATGCTCATTTTCAGATGGAGTACAGGGTCTTTGTAGGAGAACCCTTTTCTTGTCGATTATTTCATGATTGAATGTAGGTTGTCATGCTTTTTAGAGTGAGAGTTCTTTGCAGGAGAACGTTTCCTTGAATGGGAAACTAGCCACTCATATTTTCAGCACACTTATGTACTCTTTTTCCTTGAATATATGGAGTAGTATAGTTTTGTTAGTAGGTCCGAAGATGTAGCCTAGGAGGGGTGGAATCTGTCCCCAAATTTGTGTCGTTTCTCTTCATGAATGCATGTATGAGTTAAATGATGAGATGTTACTTATGTCTTAAGTTTACATGAAAAACTAACTCATATTCCTTGAAGAAACATTAAAAAACTTGTTTTGTCACAAGATCCATGTTTCCTTGAAAAGTATCAGAGGATGATCATTTTTAGGAAGGAGAATTTCTCCTCCAATTTTAGATCAAGTGGTATCAGAGCTAGTTCTGACCAAGTTGCAAGAATGAGAAATAATAGTCTACAAGAGCTAGAGGATATGAATTTGTCATTTGAAATGGAGAATTTTGAATTCAGAAGAATGCTTGAAATTGTTGAAGAGGAGAAGAGGCATATGTGCCTTCAATTGTAGCATGTGCTTGAGGAACAAGTTGGTGAGAGTTCCAGTCCACTAACAACAAAGGATACCTTCAAAGTGAAGCCAATTTGTGGGCATGGTTCAAATAGAGGTTATGGACCTTATATGGAGAATGATGCATGTGAATTTTGTCAGCATCTCAAAGATTCTCATCATATGCACATTGGTAAAATTGGGTGGCTTGAGTCATCTACAAATACATCATCATCATCTGAAGAAAAAAATATGGATGGCAAGTTCAAGGAGGTAATCATAATCTCAAGTTCAAATCATTTTGTTTATGTTAATAACACATCTTTTCCATCATTTGAAAAACATACAAGAGACATTGGTATGACGCTGCTATCTTGGATTGGTTATGAAGGAGGAGGACTCAAAATCAATGGTCAAGGATTATTAATCCTATCATGGTGGAAGAGATACCAAGATATAAAGGATTGGGATATGGTCAAAGAGAGTTTGAAGAATGCTCTAATTGTTTGAGGCAAAGAAATCATCAGAGGATGATATGTCACACTAAGATCATGGTGATAATGTCAAATTGTCTCTAAGAGAGATTAATGCTTCAAAGGACCTTGCACATCATCGTCGTTTCCACATCTTCAAATTTGTAGCCCAAGGGATAGGTATAGATCTCATTGGAGTTTTCCAAATGTTGGTAATTTCGACTATTTTTGGGAAATGTATCATTCACTTTTTTTGATGCAGTTGACCATTGAGTGGTTTTTTGTGAGAAACACATGGTAATGGTTAAAAGAATGGATCAAGTTCTTCACATCAAGCATGATGAATCTCCTTCACATTTGAAGACTTCCTTGTCGGCGTGCAAGGGAAAGTAATTTTTTACCCATTGCAACATGCATGGACATGGGAATGAAATATGTTGGAAACTACATCCGGAACAACGTCCCAAGAAGGATAAAGAGGTTATGAAAACCAATGCAAGGAAATAAATAGGTGGCAAAGAGGAATTTCATCACTCCTAAGGAGACCTTCAAAGCAGAATAGATGCAAAAAGAGAACACATAATCCTAGGAGAGGTAGATATTGGGTAGGCTTTTTTTATAGTTTGTTGCTTTGAAAATTGTAAATACTAGTTGTTGTTATTACATGTTTTTAGGTACTTCGTAAACTGAATCAAGAATAATCGCTATTTTCAACAAGTATTTTTTTCATTGACATGTTATGTTATGTTTTAATTTTTATGATTCCAATGTTTGAGGACTTTTTGGATCAAAAGTGTTTTTCGTCGAGTTTGTCTATAGTTGTGTCATGTAATTTTTGATACAAGTGTTCAAGGTGAGACTTGTTGTGATTGAAATATTTGTTAAATATTGTACAAGAAATTACTATGTTTTTGTGGGCAAAGCCAATTGTGTCATTCAATTTTTATAGCCAATGTACTTTTGTGTACAAGCCCAATTTTGAAATAGTAAATAAAAGTTTTAATCAGTGAATGGCAGGCATTGAATTGCTTTTAATTTCCAAGATGGAAAGTAAAGTTTGTCTTTAAAAATGAAACTTAAAGATGAACTCGTTACAGCCATGGAATATGGGTTTAAATAGAATGTTCAGATTCCACTCATCAATGTTTTTGTTCTTGCATGGTGATAAGAATTTTGGCTTGATTCTTGATAGGAAAGTAAGGTCTTCATGCAGAGGATATGTGGAGTACCTTTATTGGAGCTTGAAGAGTGCCAATTGAAGAAACAACATTAAGGATTTAGTTTTTGGGAAATTTTTGAGTTTCTACCTCATTTTATTTACCAGGAGAAGTAAAATTTTAGAGTCTAAAAGTTCCTAGTGGGGAGGTATGATCCGATGATCAAAATTTAGCTTAAAAATGAAAGTGCCAAAAATATTTTGAAATCAGTTTTAAGTCATAGTTTTTCGTCGTTTTGATTCCAACGACACTTGTTTTATCTCAATCTGATGTTGTATGACAAAGTTCTGATGTTTTTATCATTTGGCCCAACAACTAAAAAATTAGCAGGGTTGCCGACTGGGCTACTGACTGGGCAGTCGTACCGCTAAAATTAGCTTTATTGTTGGGCTCGTACATACCAATATTGGTCTGATAAGTGGTAGCCTCATACATGACAAAGTGTTGGAGCTTTATTGGTCGATTTTTAAATTGTGATTCAATGATGGGATGCGACGTGGCCTCTAACAAGAGGCTGCCACGTCACACCCTCTGGTTGGTAAAACTTATGTTGAGGGCCAAAGAGCCTCTATTGGGACTAAACCCCCACCCTCTCATCAAATATTCTAGTGCCTTACCATTGCTCCATGCAGGTATTTCTTACCCCATAATATATCTAGTGTTATTTAAGTTTTCAATGATGCAAGTTTAGGAGGAAGGGTCAGGGGGTCAGTCTTGACCCCGAGTCACTAGTTTTCCCACAATACCATGGCACAAATGGATTTTTGGGCTCAGGGACCAGCCCTAGCCCCTCATCACTTGACCTCCACAAAACCACAGGTGGAGTCAGAGTGTAGTGCCGACAGGAGAGGGGCTTGGAACCAACCATAACCACCAGTCATAAGGACTCACATTGATTCTGTATGTGAAATTTTTTGAGGTTTATGTAAATTTTAAAAGTGATTAAATTAAGTTTTTAAGTCTCTTTTGTCAATTCATAAACACACAAAAATGAAATTAAAAATTAGTTTTTTCCATAAACATAAGAAAAAATCACCATAACAGTAAACAGAACACATCAAATGATGAAGGATTTCACCCCTCCTGGGCTACATCTCTTGGTCTAGCTTCAAGTGGTTGGGACTCTTTAATTATTCTCAAACAATAGTGTTTACATCAAGTTACAGTGCTCAAATGGTTGTACTGATAGCTCCAATGGCTTCAGAACTGTCAAAAATCGATGTCTAGCAACTTTCTACTCCCAAAAAGGTCAAAAACTAAATAATTTATGATCTCCACAAGTTTCTCAACTATTCGTCCTACAATTTCATCCTATCTACAAACCTTCCTACAAATCCGCCCCAAAAATCGCTAACGGAGTGAATTTTTGGCTAACCGCCAACGCAAATTGTGGGTTCGTTAATTTACCCAATAATGGCTATAGATTGAATATTTTAATAATAATCTTTTTTTTTTTTTTTTTTGAGGGGATTAAATGTGACAGTTGAGCTGGGCCAATGCACAATACCTTGTATTTATTAGTGATAATGACCAGGGTTGGTGTTAGGCCTGGCCTACCCCCCAAACAACGCGACAATAAAATTTAAATAAATGTTTTAACACATGACTAACAAGAATCATTTAATGGTTTAATGGTAAGGCATCGGTCTTGATTATGAGAGGTCTCGTGTTCGACTCCTGTGGGGGTGCTCAGCCCTACGAAAAAATTAATTTCCCACCAAGGGACGATTTGGCCACCACTGGATGGCTCATATGGTGCTCCCTAATTTGGTCCAATAAAAACCAATCAAAATACACCACCTCAAACTAATATGGTGATTCCAAGTGTTGACCAGCCATTGGATGAAGGAGCCCAATGACCATGTCCAATCAGGGTCTAGCCAGGAGTACGAACTACTCACTCAGCAGCCCTATACAACCAAAATCATTTTTTTTAGTTATTTCCAAAAATGAACAGAATGTGATTATAGTAGCATATGGTGTTAGTTTTGTGTGAAACAAGTTGCACCAAATTCATAACGATGAGATCAACGCAAGCGCATAGGTTTCATTCCATTCTGAGAAATTTGAATTTTGAGCATAAAATTGATCAACTGGATCATTCCTCCCCACTGGAAGCTTTTGGACACAAAGATATCACTTTCAATTAACAAAAATATGAGGTTACAATTCCCTCACCCTTCCAATCTCAGTCCATTTGGATTTTATTGGATTTGTACCCTTGAGCCCCACACGAAGGTATTCCATGTTTCCTCATTTTGAAGTCCTTGTTTTTCTATCAAGGATAGTGTCTTGCTACAATTCTTCAAGATATTTAGGAGAGAAATAATCATTTGAAGGAATCTAAACATTCTCTCCTTGATCTTCAATCAAAGGAGGCTCATACAATCTAAAATTCTCAACATTAACAACTACATAAATTTTCATATATGAAGGAAAATCCAACCTGAAGGCATTATTATCAATATTTTCTAGAATTTTGAATGGACCATATCGAATTGGTTTCAGATTTTTACCTTCTCCTTGGAGTCTCTCTTTGCTAATGTGAAGCCAAAATTCATCACCGACATTGAAATTTTGATCTACATGATGCTTATCATGTCTTGTCTTGTACTTGAGTTGACTCTTCTCCAACTGTTCTTGAACTGTTTGATGTAACAATTGAACTTGTTCAATGAATGTTTTAGCTTTGTCTATGTCACTATGATCATGAATAGCAACATCTTTCCCAAAGATAAAATCTAAAGGATATTTGGGCAAGTATCCCAATCATGCCTCAAATGGCGATGTTTAAGTCAAATAGTGATTTTGAAAGCATGTTGGATATAGTGCAAATGTTATGATCCCACAACTTAGGATGCTTGTTACAATACCCACGAAGAATATTTATCACCATTCTGTTCACCACCTATGTTTGGTCGTCTGTATGTGGATTTAATGTTGTACTCTTTTTTAATTTGGTGTCCATGAGTCCCCATAAGCTTGACCAAAATTTCCCCTCAAAGGGAGAATCTCGATCACTAACAATGGATGTGGGGAACCAAAATTACACCCATACATTTTGAAATAATAATAGAGAATTTTGTTCATTTGTAAGCTTCTTTTTACAAGGCATCAAAATACATATTTTGTTGAACCTATCCACAAATACATAAAGATAATGGCACATCCTCTCCTAGACATAGGTATACCTCCTAAAAATTCCATAGAAACACTCTCCCATGGATGAGAAGGTACCGGAAGTGGTGTATACAATCCCAAATTTCTATTGCTAGGCTTACTAACAGCACATAATGAACATTCTCTTACAAATAATGACACACTTTCAATAATTTGAGGCCATTAACAATATCTATATAATTGTGCCACCATCTTACCTTCACCGAAATGACCATAAATAAGAGATGTATGTACTTCCCTTATGGTATTGAATCTCTCTCCCTGTGGAATGCAAATCTTTCCAAGATGGTACAACAAGTTATCATGCACATGATAATCCAATTCCTCTACTTCGTTACCTTGACACAAAGTCACATATACATATTTTAAATCACTATCTAAAGCATATTGTTCAACATATCTCTCATGCATGATAGAATTATGCTTAAGAATAATGGATGCATTAACAATTGGTCTAGAAACCATATCAACAACCTTTTTATAGATACCTTTCTTGTACCTTATCACCAAGTGGAATTCTTGAAGAAATCCCATCCATCGAAATTTCCTTCCTTGTTGCAGCTTTGTTTTTTATTGCATGTATTGCAATGGGTGATAATCTGTGTGAATGAATGTTTCTTTACCCGTCAAGTAGTGTTTCCAATTTTTCACACTTTGCACAAACGCATATAATTCCTTGTCATATGTGCCATATTTAATCACATCACCATAAAAAGTTTTTTAATGACAAAAAATGGGCTTACCATGTTGCATTAGGACTGCACCCATGTCATAGTCACTTGCATCAGTCTGTATCTCAAATGACTGTCTCAAGTCTGGAAGTTCAAGTACAGGAGTTGAACTGATATTTTCCTTCAATGCAGAAAATGATTTTTGTTTCTTTCCTCCCCACTAAAAGACTTTCTTAACACTTGTCAATGCATGCAATGGAGCTATGGAAGCAGAGAATTTAGCAATAAACTTCCTCCAATATTGGGTTTCTCCCAAAAAACTTCTAACCTATGTCACTGTTTTGGGCCTTGGCCAATTCAAAATGACTTCAACCTTGGAGGGGTATATTTTCAGCTCACCTCCTTCAACAATATGACCCAAATAGACTAAATAAGTTTTTCCAAACTCACATTTTGACATCTTTAAAAAAAATTGTTCTTTCTTCAAGGCATCTAATACTTTTTTGACATGCATGACATGTTATTCATGGGACTTACTAAAAATTAATATGTTATCTAAATAGACTATTAAAAAGTCATCTAGAAAAGGTCTCAAAACATCATTCATCACATGCATGAAAGTAGCAGGGGAATTACAAAGCCCAAAGGGCATAACCAACCATTCAAACAAACCTTGATTTTTTTTTAACGTTGTCTTCCATATGTCTCCTTATATGATTATGATTTGATGATAGCCAATCCTCAAGTAAAGAAGAGTAAAATACACATCATCTTTCAGTTGATCAAGTAAATCATAAATTCTAGGAAGTGGGTAATGCTTCTTTACCATAATATTGTTCAATGCACAGAAGTCCACAAACATGCACCATGTTCCATCTTTCTTTGGCACCAAAACAATAGGTGAACTGCATGGAAAAGTACTTGGTCAGATGATTCCCCAATTGAGCAGCTCTTGGATTTTTTTTTAAGTTATGAATTTTCCATCATTGACATCCTGTACATGCCAATGTTAGGAAGAGGAAAATCTTGCTGCAATTGGATTTCATGTTGGATTCCTATTTTGGGAGGCGATCCCTTAGTCTCTTGAAACATCCCATCATACTGGTTAACAACCTCAACCAAATCATATTTCAAATTTGAATCACAACCTTGAAAGGCTTCATTATCAACATCATTCTTTTGTTTGACCATTAGAAGCACAAAATTCTTGCTAGGGTTAATATATCTCTTCATTTATCCAGCATTCACAAGTGAAAGGTTTATTTTCTATCAATGTGCTCTAACAATGTACTCAATACCATATTTTAACAAGTGATATTTCTTTTCATGGAGATGAAAAATATCTTTGCTATCATAAAGGTATGGGCTTTCCAAAACAATACTAGAAATATCAAGTGGCACTACGTCAAGTTCAACTTCATCAAGAAATTTTTCAGTAATTGCAAATCTATGTATGATTTTCCTCATCACCTGCAAATTTTCATTCTTAGATATCCAATCTAAAGGATAAGGTCTTGGATGGGGAATGGACTCTAATTTCAACTTCTTGAATAAGTCTTCAGAAATAAGATTTTCTTCTAAACCATTATCAAAGAGTGTATCAATTTTGGTATGCTTTGAAATAACTCAAATATGAAAAACTTCAATTCTTTTTTTCTCATCTTGAATATCACTGAGACAACTCAAAGAACTAGTGATTGTTATGTTCTTACCTGTCAAGCCCATCATTGTGATCTTTGTTTCATCTCCCCAATCATATCCTAGATCATGTTGTGTAGTTGCAACTGTATTTTGCTTTCATTTTTTGTTAAACTTTTTAGGTCTCATCCTCGGATTAAGTTTCCAACAATTTTCTTCATCATGACCATATTTTTCACAATGCTTTCATGTTAATTTTTCTCCCTCTTTCTTGATGGAGGCATTCTTCTTCCCTTGACCTTTTAACTTACCCTTTCCTTTTTCTCCACTGTAACATGAGTATGGTATGTCTCAAATAACTATGCAAACCTCCAATGTATTTCAACAAATTATCTTGATATGATAAATCTACACCCAATATTAGTGCTCTTCTTCTAAACTATCGAGTATAGATTTGCACACTTTTACCGTTTAATTGCCTAAAATTTTTCCAATCCATGATATATTTTTTCATGTATGTTAATGGACAGAATTTTCTTCTTATTGAAACAACAAAATCATTTGAAGAGGTTAAGACATTACCTTGTTTCTTGATGTCCTCTTGAGTTTTGGCTTCCCACCAAATAAGAGTTTCACCTTCCAACCTTAATGAAGGAAGATGAATCTTGGTGTCATCATCCTTAATCCTTTGTATCCTGAAGTCCACTTCAAGCTGATGAACCCAATTATCTAACCTCTCGGAATTTACCTCTCCATTATACATAGGAAATTAAAATTTTATGTCAAATTTCAACAGTGGAGTTTTACTATGTCACTTTGGAGAATGTGGAGGTGTCTGTGAAAGGATTTTTGTAGAAGAAGATGATGGTGAATATGGTGGTGAGGATGGAGGTGAACAGAATGGTGGTATAAAACGTGGTTTGTCACCATTCCCTTTTGGAGGTTTGTCTCCATCTCCTCCATATCCTTTTGAAGACTTATCTTCCTTTGGAGGATTGGATCTCTCACCTTGAAACCTTGGGTTTCTCTCCTCATAGAGAAATTTCACCATTTTTGTGATGTCAAAGAATTATTTTCTAAAATATTTCTCATCTTATGACATATTTTCAGGTTCTCTTTCATGTGCCATGACTGCTGAAACTTTAGGTACAATTTAAGGTGAAATTTGTGAGGGAGATTGTGGCAATTGTTTTCTCCTTGTCCTTGACCTAATTTGAGCACTTGCAACCACAAGATTTCCTTCTCCTCTCTTGAGATTCAACCTTTTAAGCATCACATACACTTTCAAAAAAGCAAACCTTCACAAAAAAAATAAAACCTAAGATATGATACCATACTAATCTATATGTGA
Organism: Pinus albicaulis; assembly: GCA_034641835.2. Lineage (NCBI taxonomy): Eukaryota > Viridiplantae > Streptophyta > Pinopsida > Pinales > Pinaceae > Pinus > Pinus albicaulis. Next base: position 618,787,425 of record CM076584.1, on the reverse strand, counting down.
AATTTATTGAGGTTTATGTAAATTTCGCAATTGATTAAATTAGGTTTTTAAGCCTCTTTTTTCAAATTGATAAACACACAAACATGAAATTAAAACTTAGTTTTTGAAGTAAAAATAAGACAACGTCACCATAATAGTACACACAATAAATCAAATGATGAAGGAGTTCACCCCTCCTAGGCTACATCTTCTGGTCCAGCTTCCAATGGTTGGGCCTCTTTCATTATTCTCAAACAATTGTGTTTACATAAAGTTGCAGTGCTAAAATGGGTTGTATTGATAGATCCAATGGATTCAAAACTATCAAAACCCATGTCTAGCCTCTTTCTACTCCCAAAAAGGTAAAAAAATGAATATTTTATGATCTACACAAGTTTCTGAGCTATTTGTCCTACAATTTTAACATGTCTGCAAATCTCCCTATAAATCCACCCCAAAAATCACTAACGAAACAACCTTTTGGCTAATCGTCAGCACAATTTGTGGGTACGTTAATTTTCCCGATAACAGCTATAAACCGAATGTTTTAATAATATATAGGGGGGAAGGCTAAGCTCTAGCCCCTCATCTTGCCCCGTATTATTCGTGGGCATAATGACTAGGGCTAGGGCTAGCCCCAGCACGCCCCCCAAAATACGCGACAATAACATTTAAATAAAATTTTTAACACATGATTAATAAGACTCATTCGATGGTGTAATGTTAAGGGGTTGGTATTGCTGGTGAGAGGTCCCGTGTTCGAATCCTATGGGGGTGCTCGGCCCTACACAAAAAAATTAATTGGTCATCAGTAGGGCACGTGGTGGCCTCTAGCTGGTCCACATGGCGCTCCTTGGTTGGTCCAACAAAAACCAATTAAAATACACACCTCAAACAAATCATATTATGCCAAGTGTCGACCATCCATTGGCTAATGGAGCCTAGTCACCATGTAGAGTCAGGGTCAAGTCAGTAGTACTAACTACTGACTGGGAAACCCTATACAACCAAGATTATTTTTTTTTAGTTGTTTCAAAAAATGAGCATAACACGATTACAAGAGCATACAGTGTCGTTTTTGGACTAAAGGAGTTGTGTTGGATTCAGAACAATGCGATATACACAAGAGCACTAGTTTTGTTCCATTTTGAAAACTTTGAATTTTGAGCATAAAAGTGATCCACTAGATCACCCATAAGAACATGGTGCAGGAAAATGAAGCACTCAGAGGAGAGGGGCTTGGTACCAACCCATCCCTCAGTCACAGTAACGTACACATGACCCTGGTGAGGTGCTACAACATGAGTAGTGTATGGGGACCATCCCTAAGGCATATGGTCATGTATATGATCTCGAAGGACTGACGAGAAGGGATCAAGGGAGAAGGCCTAGGAAACAACCCTCAACCCCTAGTCATACTATTTCTCCACATGATCATGGCATAAGTTCTAAATTAGATGGGTGGAAGCTAGAAACGTAACCCTGGTCTCGTGTCATCCCACATAGACACTGCTGTAACAGTAGGGGGCTACTCTAGCGGGGGTGGGCCGTTGGCCTGGACCTCAGCACCATGGGATCTAATGTGACCAACAACTGAATATTTTGGTACCTAGGCCTGCAGGTGAGGGTCGTTAGCCCCGACCCTCAACCCCACAGGCACGAGATGACCACTAGCAACACCGAAGTTTAGGCGCGAAGGGTAATTGGACAAGTTAATGATCCAAAAAATTTCACCTTCGAAGGGTGAAATTTTCACCGCTCGAGAGGAAAACAAGGTATATTTATCACTCTATTAGCTATTTTATCTTTTTTGTAGGACGAATAACGAAAAAAACTTATTAGAATGGGGTTAGAGAGCCATCACTTCAATATTTTTTGGCCTTTTGGAGCTCAAGAAGAGTTTAGGTAGGGGTTTTTGGACATTTTGGATCCCATGGAGACCTTTGTTGGATCATTGGAGCACATATGAAGAGATATTTTTCAGGTTTGATTCCATGGGTGTCATGATCAATCAATGTTTTGGAGCAATTTTTTAAGGCTTTTGAGCATGGATAATAACTTGTAGGGGTTTTATACTCTTCATATGTTTACTGTAGTAGCTCATGTTGTCTTTTATCATTATGTTATTGTGAGGAAAGCTCCCTTTTTGTACTTCAATGTGGAATTGATGTACTTTTATTCTCATTTTTAAATGAAAATTAATTAGGTTGATTCAGGGCTCCCCATGAGTTTCACCTGAATTCCCTAAAATCCAAGATAGCCAGGAAGAAATGAAATATTTACTTTAAATTAAAATATATATAAAGGAGGGAAGATATAAAGAATATGGAACATACAAAATGCAGCAAACAAGATGTTAAGTGTAATTCCCTGATGCAGGAGCATCCTGCTTGAAAAATCATTATATATTTGGTTGACTTAGGGGATCTAATGCTTGATAAAGAATTTGATTTCTTAATAATAAATTTTTTATATTTTTAATAATTTGAGTGAGAAATATGTGTGTGAAGTTTTTAAATTTAGATATTCTCAAATATGTGAGAACATGAGAGATATTAGACTTGTGAATATCTCATAAATATCTTAGGTATTAGGAAGTCCTAAAATAGGGATTTAGTTGAGTCAAAAGTGGATTTAGAGGAATTTTAGGATATGGTTGAGAAGATTGTGGATCTGAACTAGAATTGGTTGTAGAATCATTTTGTATATATTTGTAAGCCTCAAAGGCATTAGGAGAGGCCATTTCAAATGAAGAAGATCAGGTCATGGAGAGAGAGATGAATTAAACAAGGATTATGAGTATATGTACAGTTTGATTAATGAAAGGAAGTTTTCAGTATGTTCATTCATCTTTGGATGATTTTTATTGAACTCCAGTATATTTGAATCTGGAATTAATGTGGTTTTGGATATATAATTAGCTCTTTTAATGTTGTTTGGTCTCAGATCAAGGTTGAATATACCTCTGTAACTATTTATTTCTTCATGAAGTGGTTGTTTATGTATTAAATATACCTCTGTGATCAAGTATACCTATAGGAATATTTTTAGTTACTTATGTGATATTAGTTGATAGTATTTAGAGACATATTCTTTGTGGGTTGAAGTACTTCAGGTTTGGAAGCGGTTCTGCGGATTGAATTCACAAGATGTGTGGTAAAGCATAGTATAGAATGATGTGATGGAATTGTGCCATGGTTATATGATGGAAATCATTGAAGAGTCATCGATCTGTGTATGAATCCAATGGATAAGGGTGATCTGAGTGTGGCAATCAAGCCTAGTTAATGAGAGCTCGTTAATCAATGTGGACATGCGAGCGATCATTTATGATTGTCGATCTACGTGACCTATATATGCATGTGAATTTATAATGCCACAGTGAAATATCCCTGCATGAATAGAAAATATTTCCTCTTTTAAGGTGCTAGAGTTGTCAACACAGAGGGCATTGAAGTACTTTTTACAGAATGCGTGGGAGAGAGGTAGAGCAATCATAAGGAAATATTTATGAAGTGTAAAGTTGCATTGAGAGAAAGTGGTTGCAAGATGGGAAGATCAACGTATATTAATTTATGCAGAGCTGAACAATGTTGCAAGGGTAACACGATCACAGTAAGTGGATAAAGCAGCAGAATAAGATAGTACCGTTCCTGTTCTAGCAATTTAGTTCCTAAAAAAGCAGTTGGGCTCATGTTCACACCTCCAAAATTCTCATACATCAAGCTCAACTGAAGGTAAACAAGCACATGAGTTTTGAGGCACAGAGGGTCTACATGATAATGTGTTCACTTAATCACGCTAAGGTATTCCATATAGCGCAAAAATCTGAAAACTAATCCTTCCATGTTTATGTCTCTGATATGAGCATAGTTTTAGTGAAAGTGATAGAGATGGAAGGGTTGAAGTATCTTTCTTGAGACTTGTAGTGTAGCCTTAGTGTTTTAAGGTTATCAATTGTGGAGTCATAGACCAGGTAGCTCATCATTCCCTTTTAATACGATTGTTCCAATTTTGATGCACACACAAAACCATATATGTCAATATAAAGAGATTTTCTTTTCAATTTTACTTCATTTTAAAATATGATGAAAACTAAGATGCATGCCTAATCACTAATTAAATCAAACTTTTCATAATGATGATTAAAACACCAATTCATTCAAGCATTTAATGGTCAAACAAAATCAGTTTTCTAAAGAACTAATGATAATAACAACGAAAAAACTAAACAAATCCTTATCAAAGGCACTCAAAAACCAAAATAAAACCAATGGAGGCTTTAAAGAGACCACAATACACTCAATGACTCAAGGAATAGCATCTAGAATAAAGTTTGATGGAGAGAAAATCAAGATAAAATAAAATTTTTGTATGAACAAGAGCCAATGTAGGTGTTGAAGGGGCACCAATGCTATGAAACATAGGCAAAGAGAAGGATCAAGTGTGGGGAAATGCTTTGTCTCTATACTAGAGGGAGCGTTGGTCAAGGGATGCAAGGTTCCGACACAAAAATTGCAATTGAAAAGCAATGGTAGGTCTTCCTAGTTCAATTCTTGATTAAGATAGTGAATGTATGAATAAGAGGTAAGAAAGCACTAAGGACAAGAAAACCTTCAAGGGAATACACCAATCCCTAGTGGATTCACCAATTTGTTATGTGGAATCTATGAATGCAGATAGAAGTATCTTCCCTAGACATGATGGCCTAGTCTAGAACAATAGAAAGACAAAGAAGCTAATGTGTCTCTTAAATTAAATATATAATGGGATGAAGCCTACCTAGAATCTGTCATATGCTTCGCTCATATCTTATCTTGGACGCTCCAATCATTATAATTATAACCTACACAATCAAACAACACAAGCCGAAGATCTATTAAATATATGTACCATTGTCTAATTACCTCATTCAATGGATCAACATGGCATCGAAATACATGAAATCATAACATCACATATAAGAAAACAATTATCTCTTTGTATCAATAGAAAGGGAGTGAGTTACAACCAAATATAGAAGTTGATATTGTAGAAGAGCTCCTCCAAGTTGACTTGTTCCTTCCTTGCCACAAATTTTACCTCTATGTCACCCTAATACATGGAATAATAACTCTCAAAGCAGCAACTTGAGGGTAGAATCTCTCTGCAAAATCCAACCCCTAGCTTGTGGATGGCCACAAATATATATAATAGTATGGTAAGTTGAGAGTTATTATCCATTTACCAATCTAGGCTTGAGATCCACCCTTGATGGGAGGATGATCTCAAGGGATAAGGGTTGAAATCTCCAAGGTATGATAGGATATAATTCGAGACTTTAATCCAAGGTAAATATATATAACAACTCTTGGAAGCTTTTGGAAGAGGAAGCTTCGGGATTATTTTTATTTTTCCCGAATTTCTACAATCACCACACCCCGAGCATAGGGAAATCTGGTGGTGATCAACGTAGATCCAGAGAGGCTCAACCTGCTGGTTAGCGCTAGCCAATGAAGGGCTAGGTTGAGATGGACCTAAAAATGACTAGAATGGAGTAGTGTTAGGAATAAACTTAGGGATTTTTTATAGACATTCTTAGGTATTTGTGTAAGGAGGATGACAAAGTGTTTAAAGTATGTGAATGATCCTATTTGAAGGTCTATTAATAAAATGTGACAAAATGACGTATAACACTGGGGCACACAAATCGATTTCCCAAAATAATATTTTCATTTACTTAATGGACCATAGCCAACTAATTATTTATTAGATCCAAAAAGGATTAAACCATTAATATCCAACTCCAACCCACCATAAAAATTATTTTAATTAATTGGTCCAATAATAACCATCAGTGACTATTTCCACAACCATATATAATGATGTACAAAACATTTTGTATGTCGATATATTTAAGTTCCATCACCATGTTTAATGTCCATAACCAATGCCCAGGTAACCAACTAACCATTTTAACCAACTCATATGGACCATTGATAACCAATCATCATAAATAATAATGATTAAAACTAATTGTAATGCCATACACCATGTAGATTAGTATTGTTCCTGTGAAACCTGTAGAGTTGCTATGAGACCTGTAGTGTTCCTGTGAATGCTATCGAGTTCCTGTGAAAACATATTGGTTTTCATTAAGGAAAACATAGAACCATAATTCCAACAAAACATATGAATGTTGACTGTGAAGTTTGGAAACTCTTTCTTGTTTTCTAACTATGTTTTTTAGCAAGATGAGCAAAAAATTGTTTTCTTGTAATTCTCTTTAAATTGAAAGATATGTTGAAACAATTTTTTCGTGTACTTGAACCTATTACATATGCAATATTTGTAAAATAATAAATGGAAATAGTATAACATATGGAAAATAAATTTGTAGCTATGAAACATTCAAATAAATCAAATCTTACTACTTCCTTGTCCTATTCTACATTGTCATCTTTGATTTCTAGTACAAAGGATTATTTGTTTTTGTTGTTGAAATTGAAAGAGCATTGATTGTAATAATTGGAAATAGATCTTGACCATGGGACATATTTTCAATCGTCATATTTGGAAAGAACTGGTAATCTATGAAAACAAGACAAATTCTTTCTACAATGCTAAATCTATTTGAACAAATAGTTTTTTCACAATCACCATTGTCGTATTTATGCTTTGGAATTATTTTGAAATTTCTAATAGAAACACCATCATTTGCAATCACTGTTTCCTCATGTTGTTCGATAAACTATGTTGACACAAGAAATGCTATTGCCATTTCGACTTTCTTTGTTGAAAATGGAAACAAGAAATATTGAAAACGGGACGTAGGATGATTCTAATTTAATTTTCCCTTAATTAAATTATAAGTAAACTTTTAATTCCACATCTTATGACAGCTTGTATGTGTTAAATGAGTTAGTAGGACTTAGTTATCTTAGTTAATTTGAGTTGAGAGTCAAACTAGAGGCATGTAGGATGTCTCCTATTTTGTAGGAGCACTAGATGAGTTATTTGTGAATAATAATTAGTTAACTCAAGTATTTGAGTTAAAATTAGTTTAACTAGTTGAAACTGATGGAGGAACTAGTGAGAGGTCCAGTGAATTAAATATAATTTAATTCACATGCGGTGATCAATCAGATAACTAATAATTCACTATAAATAGTTGTTTCATGTCAGTTCTAAGGAAATCCTAGTTGAGATTTCGGTTAAAGGGAAGATAACTATTAGTTGTATAATTAGAAAATTGTACAGGACATGCATGAGGTCATCAGGAATCCTTGGATTTATTGCACAATATATTGACGATAATTTCCTAATTAATAGGGGATCAATTATCCCAAGAATTCATAAGCAAGGTTGGTCAGGAAAAGGGAAGCAAGTGGTTAAATATTGGACCAAACTCGCTTAGATTAGAGTAGGATCAGAGTGAGACATTCAAAGATAGTGTAGAGGATTTTCAGGAAGGGAAATAACATTATATTGTTTCATTTTCTTGATTTTATGAAATATATATATATATCGAGGTTTTCAGCTGAGGCTTTCCCTAGATACATCTGTGTTTTTTGATTGATATTTCTTTCTCTTACTTTTTTATGTGATTGTGCGATCAAATTTGGTTTTCGAAATTTGTAGAATTGATTCAGTATTTTTTTTAGTACATCACCATATCATTTGAATCTATGTGGATTTTAGACATTGTATCATAGCAGGAACAACTATAAAAGATAAGAACCAACTTTTTTTTTGAACATGTGAATCGAATTTTCAGATTTATTCTTTAATACTAGCAGTAGATCAATATGTCTTTCACTCACTTCAGACTCGAATATTCCCTTGAGGGAAATTAGAATTACATAGCATGGAAGGATAGGATGGAGGAAGTGCTACAAAGCAATGGACTAAATTAATTCATAGAAAGTGATATTCCCTAGCCGACAACAATGTGTGCTCAAATTCTTGATGCATGGGAGAACAATGCAGCAAAGGCGAGAAGTATTATGTTAGAAGGAGTTTGAGATCATATTGTCTTGAACCTCCATGGAAAGGAAACTCCATATTATATGTGGAAGGCCTTAATAGATCTGTTTCGAAGTAGAATTGAGCAGAGGAAGTTGGCACTGAAGGACAAGCTCAGAAATATCAAGATTGAGGAGGGCGAGACGATACCAAAATACTTGATGAAGTTCACTCAATGTCGCGATGAGATTGTTACTGTTGGTGTGAAATTAGCACAAGATTGTTTGGTGAGCCTAACACTTCTATACCTTCCCAAGAGTTGCCATAGCTACCAGGACTCAGTGAATGGGAGGGAGAAGTTATCAGAGTGGGAACAATTGTGGTCCGACTTGGTACAAGAAGAGATAAGGCGGAGCACTAGGGACATGACCTCTTCCAAAGAAAAAGAATAATATTTTTCATTAGTCATAAAAGGAAATAAATCAAAGGGAAAGAAGTCCCAATGCAAAGAGGGCAAGAGGGACTTTTCCAAGATCAATTGTTTTCATTGTCACAAGTATGGGCACTATGCCACGAAATGTCCATGGAAGGAAAGAAAGAAGGATCCTACGGTTGCAGTAGCAGCTAAAGCTTTAGCTTCATAGTTCAGTCTTGATATTAATCTCAATGCATGCATGGCCAACACTATAATGGGATGCATATGGTATCTTGAGAATGGTGCCCCATTCAATATGACGGGAAATATAGATCTCTTCAATGACTTGGAGGAGAAGGACCTCTAGAATAACATAGAGTTTGGAGATAAAATGAGGTATAACGCGACCAACATAGGTACAGTTACCTTTCAGAGGGAGTCTGGATCCCCTATCATACTGATAGATGTTTTTTTTGTTCTAGGACTAAATAAGAATCTTGTTTTCGTAGCTGTATTGGAAGATCGTGGCTATGATGTGATATTTTGAAAAGGAGAGTTTTTCCTTAGATACATCGCCATGATATAGGTGAAACAGATTGGTGTGCGAGTCAAGAACTTGTATACTCTAGAGGTAGAAGATTCATGCAAAGCTTTGAGGAGAAAATCAAAGGTTAGAGACGTGGTGGTTTAGAGGGAGCATAAATAACCTCTCAACATGCAGCCGCAGAAGGTTTTGGAGCAACCACAATTGGAGAATTACATAGGATACCGAGTGGAGGCATCCACTTGAGCAGAGACCTCTAGTAGGGGGGGATTTCAAGGCATGTGGGTAGAGGGATCACGTGTAGCCATACCTAAAGGTGAAAGGTGGGGCGATGTGAATTCATAATCTCAAGAGAAGAAATTTGGGCGAGATCCATTGAGATATATTGTCTCGTGGATCATTACCTTGGTACGGGAGCCCACAGTACACAGTAGCAGGATGGACCAATGGAAATTCATGCAGTCAGATGTCAAAGTGACAGATGTCAGATATTGAAATGTAGATCACACTTGGCAATAATGTAGATGGCATAGATGCAGATTCAAAAACAACGCAGAGTTTTTAGTAGACAACGTAGTAGTTAGCAAAAGTTAGAGTCTCTAGAGGCAGATGCATCATACTGATTCATTTTGGATGTATTTTCATTTTCAGAAGTTTCATTAGAAAACAACACTAGATAATTGTTGCATGTAGAACATTCCAAAGTACAGGACTGGGATAGAATTGAATTCCTTTCTTTTTGAGAAGGAGTGTTGAAAATGGCACCCATGGGGCTTCTAATTTAATTTTCCCATAATTAAATTAGAAGTAAATTGCAATTCCACATCTTATGACAACTTATACAAGTTAAATGAGTTAGTAAGACCTAGCTAGCTCAGTTAATTCGAATTGAGAGTCAGCATAGAGTCATGTAGGGTGTCTCATATTGTTTAGGAGCCCTGGTCGAGTTATTTGTGAGTTGTAATTACTTAACTCAAGTATTTGAGTTAAAATCAGCTTAAGTAGTTCTAAATGATGGAGGAACTAGTGAGAGGTCCAGTGAATTAAATCTGATTTAATTCGCATGTAGTGATCAATCATATAATTGATAATTCGCTATAAATAGTTGTTGCATGTCAGTTCAAATGAAGGCCCAGTTGATATTGGGGTTAAAGGGAAGATAAATATAAGTTTATATTAGAAAAGTGTACAGGTCATGCATGAAGTCATCAGGAAGCCTTAGATGTATTGCACAATCTATTAATGGGAATTTCCTAATTAATATGGTCTTAATTAGTTCAGGAATGTGTAAGCAAGGCTAGTCAAGAAGAGGCAGGAAAGTGGTTAAATATTGGACCAAACTTGTTTATATCATAGTAGGATTAGAGTGAGACAGTCAGAGATAGTCCATTGGTTTCTCAAGAAGGGAAATAACTTTGTATTGTTTCATGTTATTGACTTTATGCATTATACAGATAGTGGAGTATTTAGTTGAGGCTTTACCTAGATACATCTTGTTTTTTGTGATTGATATTTCTTTATCTTAATTGTTTATGTGATTTTTTTATCAAAATTGGTTTCCGCAATTTGTAGAATTGATTCAGTATTTTGTTTTAGTACATTACATGATTAGTTGATTCTATGTGGATTTTCTACATTCTTATCTGTTAAATCTACACTAAGTAATTCTTTTGTCTTATTTTCTTGTCTAAAAAATTTTGATATGTAACTAACACAACTTGATCTGAAATGAATTCTAGTTATTTTTGTGCTAGTATCATTTCCATATATAAAATTCTCTTTGCTTTGGTTTCTTATTCATTAAGATTTTTTCCATGTGCATGTGATTGTCAATTCAATTTACTTGGTGAAATTTAGTGTTTTGTCATAAAATTAAAAGCATAATTTTAAATTAATGAACAGTAACAAATATAAACACAGCAAACACACACAACAGATCTCAATACACAAGTTTTTTATGAAGGAGTTCACCCCTCCTAAGCTACATCTCCTTGGTCCAGCTTCATAGTGTGGGCCTTTGTATTAGCTTCAAGTGTGCTGAAATTGCTGTTACAAGCTTCAAATGTTATTGGAACCTATTTCAATGAGTTTAGAACATAAAAATCTACCAGTAATGACAGTTTTTTTGCTCAATTTGGATTATGGATGCTCTGGGAATGCCTCCAACACCTGGTGGTCCTAACCTGAAAAAATATTCAAATGCACAAAAAAACTTGTAGATTACCTTTTTTTCCCTTTGCAACCTACTTCAATGGCTCCAAAATATCCCCAATACCCCTATTTTGGTTCTGACTAAGTCGAATTTGGAGTTTCTGGGAAAACATTATGCCTCATTCAAGTTTTTCCCCCAATTTCTCCACCAATTTTGGAAGACTGCCAGTTAAATTTCCAAAAATAGCAATGCCGCCAATTTTGGCGCACTCCTCCAAAAATTCCACCAATTTAATCCACTCTTAATTAACGATAAGTGATAATTAACGTTAAGTTTTGTTAGCACTAATGGCAAGTTAATGTGGTTTTAAGTATGGATTAGTGGCTTAACTTTGTTGTCATTATGAATCTTTATCGCAAGCGTACAAAAAAATACCACTTTCGCTATGCATAATAAATAGCCCTAACAGCAAATATGGTTGCCAATATCTTCATATCTACAATTAAGTGATCAATTTAAATGCTGCAAAAATCTAGATCTATGCATCAAAAGACATTAAGCAGTAAATAAAAACGAGATTTACTCCATGCATCCAATAGAGAAGAAAAGAATATGTTGAACGAATTTTATATTAAGGGCACCTGGGAGGAAAACATAGAAGGATGTTACCAATTCTCCTCAATGATATGGGTTATTGTAAGTCCTAAAAACTTGAGTTCTAAAATTCCTCTCTCTTGATGGTGTAGAAAACCCAGACAAAAATGGAACTCAAAGGGAGCTCACAAGCAAAAGATAGAAAAATATGACAATGATGGTGGATCAAAGTCAGACCAAATGTATAGATCCAGAGTGATCTTTAGGCAACAAAATGTGGTGAATGAATGGAAAAACCCTTCTATTTATAACAAAATATTGAGTTAGTCTAGATATTGGTGCATAATTAAAATATTATTAACCAAATCAAGATCCAACTTTTATGGAATATTTTATTATTGTTGTTGGAGGGAAAAGGAATTTGACTTGGGTCAAATCCCTTTATTTGTAAATAATAAATAAATAAATGATTTATTTATCATTTTAAGGATGTGGTTGAGTAATAATTAAATAAATAATGATTTATTTAACTATTTATAAGTGATTTAGTCAAATTTAACAAGGAATATTATTTAAATAAGGTTTAAATAATTATTCCTAGAAAATAATAAGATAAATAATAATTTATCTAATTAATTTTCCTATTTTGGGTTAAATATGACCAGGAATATTAATTAAATTGTTTTTTAACTAATTATTCCTTGAGGAAAATCAAACAAATGTGGATTTATTTAATATTTCCTCATGGGGTTTCCTGTTTAGACCATAAACAACTTAATAAAGGTGGTTTACTAAGTTATTTTTCATAGTGAAAGCAATTTTACTTAGGGTAAAATTGGTCTTACATGGTGTACTTAGGTCCATCTAATAGTAACAGGTTAGATGAGCAAAAAATGGTGTAATAGATTGCCCCCCAGCGTGCGAGCATTAGGATCTAATTGTATGACCGAAGTACGTTGTAAGAACTCAATCACTAGACATCGAAGGGGAAGTAAAAGAGAGAGAAATATAAGGTAGACCAAAGCGCTAAAGGAATATACCCTTAGGAGGCGAGACTTACAGGTGCGACAAGTGTCTTTTATGAGTGAGTACCTGTGCTATAGGCAACGGGGAAGTCATACCTATGCCTGCTGAGATAAAGTACAAAGAATAGTGCGTCCAGTAAACAAGGGACTGAATAATATAATACATGTTGGCATAACAGGAGCCAGGTAAAAACATGATAATGCATCCCACATGCATATTGTGCCTGGGATAACAGTCAGGACTTATACAATAATATTTGAGTACATGAGATACAAATACAACCCAAATGACCCTGTAAACAGGGAAGGGCTCTGAAAATCTGACTGATATATGCAAACAAAAAGGCGTTGCAAGCGGCTGAGGCTGACATCATAAAATATATGGAGCTTCATCAAAGGCTGTAATGAAGAGGTCATCCGGGCATGTGGGGGGCTACTTGTAGGGCCACCCCCTCATGAGATCTGAAACATCTCACACGCACCCAGGAATTGCCGAGATCATCTTCTGCGTCACTGAACCATCAATATATGGATCTCGATCATGCTGAAAGGAGATGGAGCTAAGAAACCATCAAGTTAAAGGGTAAGAAGGAGTCCCTTTTCCTGATCCGAGGCACCAAACAAGAGTGGAAGCTGGAACCAAGGTACACCGCCCTCTAGACCTGTATTTTGGAATGAATGATCTGATGTCGACAGAAGGAGATCCGCCATAGATGAGGCAATAAGGGATCCTCAACTAAGGCATGAGAGAAAAGAGTAGAGTGACTGACATACTGACACCAGGGATGATGATGAAATGGGGGGTATTGAGTAGTGGATGGATGAATTCCCTTATTATATCATAAAGGGCATGGATGACCTGGAAGCAACTGACACAATATCATTAGGGATAAGGGACAGTAAGATTGAAGGCCATAATGAGCGACATGAGAGAGGAACCAAGCAATGAAGGATGGAGGACTATAGCGGGATACAAAGGAACTCGGGATAGACTCCATGAATGCGATGATGACTCAACTCGAATGCTCTAAACAAGGGCGACTCGATGATGCTACCACACAGAAAAGGTCCAATGGGGACCATAAAAACATGAGTACATGATGGTTACTCACGAAAAAAATTGACACGAGCTTGGACAAGTATGAAGGCAAAGTGGTGTCCCAAGTACAAGTGTTTCTGATGAAGAAATTCGATTTTGAGGGGTGGTGAAGTGACCCTTCTTGGACAAAATGTGTCTTGGTGAAGTATCAAATCACAAAATCATGAGCTGGATACCTAAAATAAATAAGACATGCATTCCCGGAAGGAAATGCTAAGGGTAATATTTCTTAAGATAGAGTGGATTGCGAGGATTGGGAAGGGGATGGCCTTCGAAGTCCTCTAAGCGATATGCCCCCTTACCTAAATCCTTACTGATGATTTAAGGTCCTAGCCATAATGAGTCAAACTTCCCATGTTCGAGGACATCATGGGCCTGATCATACACCAAAACAAGATCACCTTCATGAAAAGTACGAGGGTGGACTTTTCAGTCATATTGAGCTTTGGTGCATTTCTTAGCCGTTTCAATGGTTTGCAATGCAACACGACATTCCTCGTAAGTGCACTCAAGAATGAAAATTTGTTGTTCTAAAGGCTGGGTGTCAGGGAGAAGTTCGACGGCTAGATGAAGGGAAGGGATTTCACACTCGATCGCTAAGACTACCCCCTCTCCAAAAATAAGGTGGGAAGGAGTAAACCTAGTGGCGGTTTTAACAGAAGTTCTATAGGCCCAAAAAGCAGGGAAGAGCATAAGGTGCCAGTTGGTTTAGTGCTTGTCCACCATCTGTTGAAGCATGGTTTTATGGATTTTATTGACTGCTTCAACTTGGCCATTACCTTGGGGGTAATAGGAGGAGGAATATTGGCACTCAAAGCCCAAAAGTGAGGATAGCTCACGCCATATCTCATCTTCAAAATGTCGACCATAGTCAGAGACAAATTGTTTCTGAACTCTGAATCGAGCGATCACATGGTTAAAGAAAAAGAGGGTTGTGGTAGCTGCCATATTGTTAAACGTGGGCATGGCCTCTGCCCATTTGGTGAAATAGTCAACCGCCCCGTTGATATACTTGTGGTTACCAGCAGATAATGCTCGACACTCCATAAAGTCTATGGCCCAATTACAAAAGGGACCAACTGATATGACAGGATGGAGGGGAGCCGAAGGGGCTCGTGCCTTAGGGGAAAAATGTTGGCAATTGGAATAGTGTTTGACTGCCTCAATGCAATCATTGAAGAGAGAAGGCCAAAAGTACCCAGTGCGCATGATTTTCTGTGCAGTAGCCAAATCGGAGAGGTGGCCACCACAAGCACCGCTATGACAGGCATTGAGGACTTGCTCTGCTTCAACGTGTGTGAGACAACGATGAAGGACAAAATCTACACCGCGACGATAAAGGTTGTCATCGATAAGAAGGTAGTGGGGGCCTAGTGTCGGATACGTCATCAAGAATCATGGTCAAGATGGAGGGCGAACTTTTGGGTTCACAAATAAGTAAGGATGTCACCATACCAAGGATCATCAGTGTAATGGAAAAAAAAAATTCTTCGGGGATTTTATCATTAACTGGAGGATCCTGCGTACCGGTAGGTAGTTCAGAAATGAGTTTAGCTAGAGGTAAACCTTTCTTACTTTTTGGTGTGACAAATTCAAGATTGAATTCCTGGAGGATAACGATCCAACGGGTGTACTTACCATTGATGATTCGGCAACTCAATAAGAAGGCCATAGTGTTGGAATTAGCCATGACCTTGGTGGAACTCATGAGGATGTAATGACAAAGTTTCTGGACCGAGAACATGATAGTTAGTGCTAATTTCTCTTCATGTGAGTAGGATACAGGAGGTCCTACCAGGTTCTTACTGACATAATAGATAACGTGCTCGATTTCATTGTCATCTTCCTGAATGAGGACTCTAGTGACCGAGTAGGTGGAAGAGGAGATGTAAGGATGAAATGCCTATCAAAGTTAGGGGGACAGATCAAGGGAGCGGACATGAGAGCATGTTTCAAGGCATAAAAATAATATTGAGCATAGGCATCCCATACAAAAGGGATGTTAGAGCGAAGGATTCTACGGAACCCATGCGTGGTGGTGGCATAGTCAAGTATGAACCGGCGAAGGAAATTAGCTTTGCCTTGGAGGCTTTGTAAGTGGCGTAGAGTATGAGGGATAGGAAGCTCACGGATGGCTTTAACTTTCAATGGGTCAAGCATGATACCATATTTAGACACAATGAAACCTAGAAGATGACCGGCAGGTACACAAAATACACACTTCAACTGGTTGAGGCAGATATTATACTTGCGACATCGAAGAAATACGGTACGTAGATCATGGAGGCGTTGTGCCCGATGTTTAGAATGTGCAGTGAGGTCATCTAGATAAGCAAGGATAATATGAGCCAGGTCATGGAAACAGTAAGACATAGCCCGCTGAAAAGTGGCGTTGGCGTTTTTAAGGCTGAATGGCATGACTCGATAGGCAAAGTTTCCCCATGGACTTATGAATGCGGTCTTAAGTTGATCAGCGCGATGGATAACAATTTGGTTGTACCCAGAGAAACCATCTATAAAGGATAGAACCTCGTGCCACGCACACTCATCAATGATTTGGTCAATGAATGGTGTGGGGAAGTTGTCTTTGGGACAAGCTTTATTTAGATCATGAAAGTTAGTGCAGACATGGATGGTGCCTTGTTTCTTGAGAATGGGAATCGAATTGGACACCCAAGTGGTTTATTCGATGGGATAGATAAAACTAGCCTTCTTGAGCTTATCGATTTCAGCTTTGACAACTTCTTGTCTGGAAGGATTAATGGGTCTCAACTTCTGACGGACAAGATTGGCATTCGTCCATGTATCGATATGGTGTTCGAAAATGGCGGGATCAAGTCCGGGCATTTGTGAATAGGACCAGGCGAAAACATCACGGAATTCTTTGAATAGCTTGGTGTAAGTCTCAACCTCTTCCAGGGTGCAGTGGGTGCCCAAGGTGATATTTTCTTGTACCCCTAGTTTTTCAGAAATGTAAATTTTAATGGTAAGAGAGATATTGGCCATATTTCCTTATTCAAAAGCATCAGGTGCAGGGATGGGATTACTAAACCAATTGTCTTCATCGGGAATTAAGTCTTTAGTTTCCACAACATATTGGTCATGGGACTATTGTGGGAGGAAGTATGCATGGTGGTGCAGATCATTCCATGGAAAGTCAAGGTCGATCATGGCTTCCATAATATCTTCATCTGAATGGAATATGGGGTGACTGGAGGAAGAGAGACCACCTGGCGTGGTAGAGCTACCTGACTCATCATCATGTGAAGAAAGGCTCACATGCACAATTTCATGGGGGATGACAGAAGGGTAAGCAGGTAAAGGATCTTCCGATGTTGAGCCCAGGGTGATCGTTGAAGGGGATTAGGTGAAACATCAAGGGAAGTCTCCAAGGGGACTTCGACCAAGGGTCTCATGGATGATGATAGGTAGAAAATGGTGGCCGAAGGCTCCGTAATTTTGACATCGGGAGGGGGAATGTCAATGGGAGCACGTAGATCCTCTGGTTCTGCCGAAGAAAAACTCGCAAACAAGTGAGAGGTGAACTTGTCATGCTTGGCCTCGAATTAGTAGAACGCTTCCAAAGAGGAACGATACTATTCAAGTCGGGGACAGAGGTGAGTGTAGTGGCCATGGAAATCGCACAAAGCACAAGGGTGATTCGTGCGCAAGGATATGAGTTTCGGGACTAAATCGGGTATAGTGACGTAGACCTTAGGGATATCAGACTCTGAAAACATCTCATTGACCATGGACTTGAGGTGAGGCAACTCCAGACAAGTATGAGTGGCATGATCTACAACATCACACAAAGCACACTAGATAGTGCATTTTGGTAGCCGAGGAGAGGTTAAGGTTTGTCGGGGTGGCCTTGTCTTTGTTTGCCTTCTTTCTGGCTTTTCCCCCATTACCCAAAGTTGTCACAATAAGAGGAGTTTCCTGTTGAGGTTGCTGAGGCACTGTAGCAGCAGGAGAAGTCATAGGGACTGGTTGAACTGGGGTCAAGCAAGATAATGTTTGGGTTGACCAGGCGAGGTAGCAGCTGGGGGATCAAGGTACTAGACGGGAATCCCCAGGGTCAAGTTGGGAAGAGAGAGGGTAGCCATGATAGGTACCATGTATACTTCTGGAAGGGGAGCTAGGAATTTTATCTGACCAGAGAGGTAATGGCTAGGCGAGACGGCTCTAAGTTGGTTAAGGCCTGGAGGAACCGTTTCAAGAGGGTAAAGAGGCTCATGGATACCAGCTGTAGGTGAAGGCCTAGGAGGAGGAGGTCCAGAAGGCTGAATCGAAGGGCTACGAGTAGGTTGCGGAGGGCGAGGAGGTTGCTGACTAGCCAAAGCGGGTCGCTTGAGGGCAGCCCGAGATGATTTCATCATGCAAACATTCGATGAGTTAGGATCGGAGACAGAAGGAGGAAGACCAAGGAATGTACCAAGCAATGAGGAATATTTGTAGACTCCGAGTGAGACACTGGTCAAAGGATTGACCTTTTTCTTATTGGCCACTGAAGAGATGATGGACTCAGGGGAGGTTTGAGACTTCGATTCGTAATATGTCAACTGGTCAATGGTGACTATCTTTCTGTTATGAGGGAAGGACATCTTGCGGTGAACCGCAGATGGGCCAGCAAACATTGCATAGGTGTATCTATGACCCAATAGAATGTTGTAATCTAAGGGGGCATCTATGACTTCTACGTCAACAAAAACAGCCTTTCTCGCAAGAGTAATAGGACAGTTGCAGAATAGGCCAATGGGCTGGGAGGCATGGCCATCTGATGCTCAGAGAGTGATCGTGGAAGGAGCCAACTCAAGTGATCCAAATTTCTTCCAAACCGAAATGAACATCACATAGGTGGATGCCCCCTCATCAATGATGCACAAGGAAACATTGGCATTCCAGATATTAAATGGGATTTGGAAGGCGACGTAAGAAGGGAGAGGAGGATGTTCTGACCACTCAACATCAAAGAAAATCAATTGATCATCGAAAGGATATACAACTCCCATGGAAGATAGTAAAGATTTTCGTTGTGAAGGGCACAACTGGAGGAGTTCTAGTGTTGAAATGGCAGCAGGAGATTGTGCCAAATCATCTACTATACTATACGAATGGGCAGCTTTTCCAAAAGCATCATTTCGGTGTAGTGGTCCCTTAGGGACCTTGGTATGAACCTCTACCTTAGGATGAGGGATCTGGAAGGGACCATTAGGTGTCGAAAGAGGCTCTGTAGGGACCGAAGGAGGTGGCTCAGGGATAGACGTAGCAGGAGGCTTGTTTTACTGATGGGATCAAGTCTGAAGATTGATGTCTATGGTTAGAGGTTGGTCAAAATTCATCAGGAGAATCTGGTAATCGAAGGTACTAGATGGAAGAGGTTGAGTGGCCACCTGACCTTCAGGTGGTTGGGTAGCCACAAATCCTTGATGAGGGAAAGGATGAGTAAACACATTCGGCTGACTAGGCGCAACACTGGTAGGGACAGAAGGGGAGGCTTGATGTCCTTGCAATGTTGCTTGAGACTCCCACATCTGCTTCATCTATGGTAAAAGAGGATAATCGTGCATGTAATGACCATAAAAGCCACAACAAGAACAAGGTTTGTTCGTGCGAACAAGCCTGTCCTACTTGGGCTGAGTGCCCTATTGCTAGTTAGTAGTGTTAGGTGCATTATTTTGAGCATTAGGTCCAGGATTACCAGTTGAAGATTGATTTCGAGTGCCTTTCCCCTTATTTTTCAAGGGAGGAGGATTATTCATGCCCTGTTGTGCATACACCTACCCCTGAGGGTGCGGTGATTGCTGTTGCTCGGGTTGACAAGGAAAGGGAGGTGGAGGTGCTAATGTTGGGGGAGGTGGAGCACCAGGCTGTGGATACAGATAATAAGGAGGTTGGGTAACATTGTGGTAAACAAGAGGTTGGGAAATAGGAGGAGGCATGTCGTATCCTGGATACATGCTACTGGGAGGGGGATAAGCACAGAGGCGAGCCCCCCCCCCCCCCGCCCGCGAGGAAAACCATAGCCCATGGGAGGTTGAGCGTATGGATGAGAGAGAGCTCCAGCGATACCATCGGCGGCATGAGATGCCCCCAGTGCGTTGGCACCACCGGGTCTAGGAAGATTTCTACAATTGATTTCTGTCACCTGCACAATAGGTCTAAAAAAACACGGAATTTAGAATTTTTAATGTTTTAGGGTTTTATAGGTTAAAAACAACATCAAGGGAAAAAAAACAAGAAGTTGAAGAGAAATCCTAGGGTTTGAAGTAGCTGGATATGAACAGATCTGAAAAAGTACAACGGTCATAATTGTAAACCCGTGTGGAGTCACCAGTTGTTAGTATGAATATTAATCGCAAGCGTACGAAAAAATACCACTTTAGCTGTGCATAACAAACAACCCTAACAACAAAGATGGTTGTCAATATCTTCAGATATGCAATTAGGTGATCAAGATAAATGCTGCAAAAATCTATATCTATGCATCAAAAGACATTAAGCAGTAAAGAAAAACGAGATTTACTCCATGCATCCAATAGACAAGACAAGAATATGTTGAATGAATTTTATATTAAGGGCACCTGGGAGGAAAACATAGAAGGATGTTACCAGTTCTCCTCAATGGGATGGGTTCTTGTAAGTCCTCAACACTTCATATCTAAAATTCCTCTCTCTTGATGGTGTAGAAAACCCAGAAAAAAAATGGAACTCAAAGGAAGCTCACAAGCAAAAGATAGAAAAGTATGACAATGATGGTGGATCAAAGTCTGACCAAAAGTATAGATCCAGAGTGATCTTTAGGCAACAAAAGGTGGTGAATGAATGGAAAAACCCTTATATTTATAACAAAATATTGAATTAGTCTAGATATTGGTGCATAATTAAAATATAATTAACCAAATCAAGATCCAACTTTTATGGAATATTTTATTATTTTTGTTGGAGGGAAAAGGAATTTGACTTGGGTCAAATCCCTTTATTTGTAAATAATAAATAAATAAATGATTTATTTATTATTTTAAGGATGTGGTTAAGTAATAATTAAATAAATAATGATTTATCTAACTATTTATGAGTGATTTAGTCAAATTTAATAAGGAATATTATTTAAATAAGGTTTAAATAATTATTCCTAGAAAATAATAAGATAAATAATAATTTATCTAATTAATTTTTCCCGTTTTGGGTTAAATATGACTAGGAATATTAATTAAACTATTGTTTAACTAATTATTCATTGAGGAAAATAAAAAAAATGTAGATTTATTTAATATTTCCTCATGGGGTTTCGTGTTTAGACCATAAACAACTTAATAAAGGTGGTTTACTAAGTTATTTTCAAAGTGAAAACAATTTTTCTTAGGGTAAAATTGGTCTTACATGGTTTACTTAGGTCCATATAATAGTAACAAGTTATATGACCAAAAAATGGTGTAACATTCGTCATTAATATTATGTTGGAATTTGTCAAAGTTCTTGGTTCTTGGCACTTGGGAGCATGGGGAGCGGGCTGGCCCCCTCCAGACCTCCAATAGACAGCGCACTGAACTTCAAATTTTGGGGTGATGGAAAGGTTTTCAACACAGCCACCCGTGTCTTGGTGGTGTAGATGCTTGGTTCGTAGAGGTCCAGCGTTCAAACCCTGAACCTACTCCCAAAAAAACCTTTTACCATATGCGTGAAACTTTAATACAAACTCAAACTTTACTGTATGTGTATTTTGGAATTTGAAGTTATATGTAGTTGTAGTTTAATATTTGAATTAATGTAATATTTAATTTATATTTAATACAATATATATATATATATATATATATATATATATATATATCATAATTAAATAAAGTAATAAAAAAATACAATTCCACCTTAGAAATATTAGGAAATTTACCCCCACGTAGACCAAACTAGCGAATCCAAAAATTCCACTTGTTACAGCCTCATTGGCAGAAACATGAGGAATATTCCTGAAGATTCCTTTTTGCTAACTAGGCCGCCACATCATCCCTGTACCTGTTATGCCCATTTTTTACCTATTTTGGAAAGTGAACAGGAGACCATAACTTACTCATACGAACTCGGATTTTGATGAAACAAGTTGCATTGGAATCCTGGAGATGAGCTCTACGCTTTCATCCTAGTATGAAGAATTTCCGAGAAATTTTAATTTTTAGCTAAAATATTGATCCCTAATCATTCCTCCCCACTAGAAGCCTTTTGGACTCCAAATATGTTTTGATCACTGATTATGGAGATGAGGGGACTATTCCCTCACCCTTCCAGTCATTCTCTATTGAAATTTTCCTAATTTCATCATTTGGAGCTTTTCATAAAAAGACAAAATGTTCCTTGATTCTGACAACCATCTATTGCTATCTTTGACACTGTCATGCTACAATATTTCTGAAGTTTCATAAGAACAATATAATTTTTCAGAAAAAAATCTTGTTCCTACTTTGATCAACAATCAAAGGAAACTTGGAATCTTTATCACCTTGCACTCTATCACTATGGCGATTTTTAGCTAATCTCGCTTTGTACTTGTGCCGACTCTTGACCAAGTATCTTCACCATTGTAATGTGCCTTTTCGAAACCAGAAATGAACATTTGTGAGACCTATGCATTATTTTCCAAGCTTCTTTGTCCTCTCTTTGAACTTTGCAACCTCTTGCACTGGCACCTTGTTTTCAACGCCGCTCAACACCAATGTTGACTGTTGCAAATTTTTTTCACCTACTTTGAAAGAAAACCTATTATCAATCTGAAACAACTCATTACACATATCAACATTTTTTTGAAAAGTATGATGCAAAATATCTCTTTGTTTTATCATCATCAATGTAAAGTTTTGACTTGCATTGACTAACCTCTAAATTTTCCCTGCATTAACTAAAGAAGTATTTAGTTTCTTGCAATGAGCTCTCACAATATACTCCACTCCATCCTTAAGAAAGTGATATTTGTTCTCATGGAGATAAAACACCGCCTTCCTGTCATACAATTATGGACTTCCCAAGATAATCCCAGAAATGTCCAGTGGAATTACATCCAACTCGAGTTCATCAACAAAGTTTCCAGTAATAGCAAATCTAAAAATGCATTTCCTTGTAACCTGTAAATTAGCATTCTTAACTATCCATCCCAAAGGGTATGGTTTATGATGTGCCACAGTTTCAAGGTTAATATTTTTAACTAAATTTTCTAAAATCAAGTTTTCTTGTGAACCTGTATCAAATAATGCATCAGTCTTTGTATGATTAGAAATCACTCTAACATGGAAAAATTATTCTCTTATATATTCATTTGGAGTGTAAATGTGACTATTTGAGGAACTAGTACATTCAACATGTTTCCCTTTCAAACCCATAACAGCAATTTTTGTCTCATATTCTAAATCTGGCCCTAAGTCTTGTTCATCTACAGCAACAGTTTTACCTTTCTCTTTGGATTTAAATCTATCTGGTTTCAATACTGGATGAAGTTGCCAACAATGGTCTTCATCATGGCTAGTCTTGAACAGTTGTTGCATGTGATTTTTTCCTTCTCTTTTTTAACACTTACGTTCTTCTTTCCCTTCCATTTTTCTCCCTTCTCTTTTCCCTTATCCTCACTTTCACCTTTCTCCTCTATGTTTTTTTCCCCTTGCCTCCAAGTGTGTGGCTTGTACACAAACTTCATCTAAATTGCTTGGGTTAAATATAAGGATAGTATGCTTCAAATAGGAATGTAAACCTCGTATGTATTTCAAGAGTGTATCTTGAGAATTCATGTTTAGTCCTAAAAACAAAGCTCTCTTTTTAAACTCCTGGGTATACTCTTGAACTGTTTTACCCTTTAGCTATCTAAAAATTTTCCAAATCATAATATTTCTTTTCATGTAATATAAAGGATAAAACTACCTTTTAATGGAAGAAATAAATTCAACCAAAATCATGGAAATATTACCATGAATTTGCATTTGCTCTTGATTATTTTCCTCCCACCAAACTAGTGATGCTCCTTCTAGCCTTAATGAAGCCAATTGAATCTTGATATCATCCTCTTGTAGGTTTTGAATTCTGAAATATACTTCCAATTGATGAATCTAATTGTCTAGCTTCTCAGCATTAACTTCTCCATTATATGTGGGAAGTTAAAACTTGATGTCCAACTTAAGTAATAGAGTCTTTCCTTTTGGAATCTAGGAATGAGTGTGGGTATGAGTTTTTGTGGTGGATGTGGAAGTTGAAGATGTTGATGAGGATGATGAAAATGAGGATGGTGGAGATGGAGGTGGATTTCCCCCACTACCTTTTGAGCTCTTCTCTTCATCCTTCTTACTATTTGAACATCCTTCTCCATGTGGAGGTTTTAAACCTTCTCCATATTTTTATGGAATTAATGCTTCATACATGAATTTAACTATTCTTTGCATCTATTTGAAGTCTCCCTTAACATCCTCTTCTTCATAGTTTTCATGACTCTCTTCATAGTCTGAAATTTTGGCTTTGGATTCAAGCTTATGCTCTGTAGCTTGTACCTCTTCAATCACTTCAACCACTTGTGCAATTTGGACCTCTTCTATCTCAACTGATGGAGATGAAATTTGAGGTGCTTCAAGTTCTGCCTTCAGAGTGGTCCTTTGGGTGAGGATGATTATTTCTCATCTATCTTCCTTCTTGTCTTAATCTCAAGACAAGCTACCAATAGATCCCCTTCTCCTCTCTGCAATCTCAACATTGTAAGAATCACAAAAATTGCAACTATTAAAATCCTTTAAGAAAAATAAGCAAGCAACCATGTGCTCTAATACCAACTTGATCTAAAATGATTGCTAGTTATTTCTATGCTAGTATCATTTCCAGATATAAAATTCTCTTTTCTTTGGCTTACGTATTCATCAAGAGCTTGTTTATGAGCATGTGATTGGCAATTCCTTTATTTGGTGAAATTTAGTGTTTTGTCATAAACTTAAAAGAATAATTTTAAATGAATGAATAACAGCAAATGTAAACACAAAAAACACACATAACTGAGCTCAGTACACAATTTTTTTATGAAGGAGTTCACCCCTCCTAGGCTATATCTCCTTGGTCCAGCTTCATAGTGTGGACCTTTGTATTAGCTTCATGTGTGCTCAATTTTCTGTTACAGGCTTCAAATTCTATTGGAACCTATTCCAATAAGTTTGAAACATCAAACTCTACTAGAAATGTCTGTATTTTTTGCTCAATTTGGAATTTGGATGCTCTGGAAATGCCTCCAACACCTGGTGGCCCTGGCCTTCAAAAATATTCAAATGCAAAAAAAACACTTGTAGATGACCTTTTTTGCTTCTGCAACCTACTTCAATGGCTCCAAAATACTGCTAATACCCTTGTTTTGGTTCTGAATGAGTCAAATTTGGAGTTTCTGGGAAAAACATTCAAGTTTTTCCCTCAATTTCTCAACCAATTTTGGAAGACTACCAGTTAAATTTCCAAAAATAGAAATGATGGAAGTTTTGGCATGCTCCTCCAAAAATTCCACCAGGTTAATATTTTCTTAATTAACAATAATTTCAGTTAGTAGATAAGATAAGCACTAATTAACGTTAAGCGATGTTAGCGCTAATGGCAAGTTAATGTGGTTTTAAGTGCGGATTCGTGGCTTAACTCTGTCATTAATATTCCGCTGGAATTTGTCGGAGATCCTGGTTCTTGGTGCTTGGGTGCATGGGGAGGGGGCTTTCCCACGGGGCTGGCCCCCTCCAGACCTCCAATAGACGGTTCTTTGAACTTCAAATTTTGATGCGATGGAAATATTTTCAACACAACCACCCGTTGCTTGGTGGTGTAGATGCTTGGTTCGTGGGGCAGAGGTCTTGGGTTCAAACCCTGACCCCTATCCCAAAAAAACCTTTTACCATTTGCGTGAACCTTTCATATGAACTCAAACTTTACCATATGCATATTTTGGAAATTGAAGTGGTATGCGGATTGCAACATTCATTTCATACGAACCTTTGGATATGCAGTTGTAGTTTAATATTTGATTTAATATAATATTTAATTGATATATAATATAATATATATAATATACATAGTATAATATAATATATATAATATGTTAAAACATATATTATATTATATTATATATAAAAATATATATATAATATTTAAATCATAATTAAATAAAATATAAAAAATAATATTCCACCTTAGAAATATTAGGAAATTTACCCCCACATAGATCAAACTGGCGAATCCAAAAATTCCACTTGTCACAACCTAATTGGAAGAAACCTAAGGAATATTCTTGAAGATTCATTTTTTCTAACTGGGCTGGCACATCATCCCTGTACCTGTTCTACCCATTTTTTACGTGTTTTGGAAAGCAAACAACAGGCCATAAAACTTTGCTCCCTGTTATATTGTTACCAATATCTTCGATCAATAATGGCATAGAATCGATCTATTTTGCCTAGTCATGATCATTGAATTGATATTAGTTTAAGAAAAAAGATCTAATATACAATTAACTAAACCTGCATAGAGCTACCTTTTTACTTTTGTTTCTTCTCTGTTTTTTGTTCCTTTTTTTGTTTCTTGTGATATCTATTTTTACAATAATGCTCAGCGTCATCTCTACTTAGTCATCCATGTCCACTATCACATCATTCGAATCCTTTTTTTTTCATGTTCGCAAATAATACATTAAAATCACTGCCTATCAAGAGATTATAATTGATAGTAAGTAAGAACTGACTAATGAAGACATAAAAAGATAACGCAAATCCATTGTTATTGTATATTATAATATCATGTTCATAGTTGTCAATAGAATTTGATTTATATGCATATAGGTTGATCCGGATTCTCTCGGCTATCGGAATTAAACAAGATCTTTTACTTATGTGATGTTAGAAGAATTTTTTGTAAAAGAGTATGAAAAAAACACATATACATATTTTAAAGAATAGGAAACATAAATACAATCATCAAATCAAATAGCACACATAACTTGATAACGGAGTTCACCGAGTGTGGGCTACAACTCCACAACCTGCTCAAAGTGCAGAGGTATATTTCATTAATCTTGAGTGAAATCAAATTACATGCATTTTCAAAAGGCACCTTATACCTCCACTTTCAAAGATGGCCTAAAAATGCACACTTTTGATGAAGAAATGGACTAATTTTTTTAATTTTTTGTGGGAAATTGCGTCAAATCATAGTAAACTCGGCCCCTTTCTACTTCGGTCAAAATTTGGACCCTCGAGAATATCAAAGATGCCCCAAATATTCCTTCTTGTTGGTTGACTATAATTTTGTTGCTCATATGAAAAATATGACTTCACCACTGTGCTCCTCATGAAAAACTGAGTAAAATGAGTATAAAGTCGATCTGGTTCAAAAACTATGAAAAATTGGCCTCCAGGGAATCTTTAAGATTCATTAAGATACTATAAAGATTTTATGTTGTAGGTTCACTGAAATTACCTTGCTTAGAGGAGGAAACTGATTACACCATCATTTTCTGTATGAAAAACTTGGAATATTCAGTATAAACTTGGCATAATTTTGTCACTGTGAAAATTTGGCCCCAGGGGAATCTTTTAGATTCCTCATGATTCCCAAAATGTTCCTCTCTGCAAGTCGACTAAAGATATGTTGCTCGGATGAACAAAATTATTACACCATTGTGTTCGTTGTGAAATTTTGAGAAGAATAAGTATAAAATCAACATAATTTTGTCACTGTGAAAATTTGAACCTAAGGGAATCTTTTAGATTCTTCATCATTCCACAAAGATTCCTCTCTGCAAGTCGACGTAATATTTGATGCTCAGATGAGGAAAATTCTTACGCCATTACATTTCCTATGAAATTCTAACTAATTTGAGTATAAATTTGGCATAATTCTGACACTATGGAAATTTGGCTCCAAGGGAATATTTTAGATTCCTAGAATATTCCCCTGTGTCACAGTTCCGCTGCTCTGTCTCTGTTCCTACTCATGATTCCAGCTTTGCATTGGGATCTATGCCTATGTTCCCTTGTGGTTTAATGGAAAATATGAGTCTAAATAAGAAAACCTTGGCATTAATTTTTAAGCATGAATTATTGGCAGAATTGTTGACCGTATTAATTTGTTTGGTCGTTGGCCATTTTTTTTTTTTTGTATTTTTGTTTTTTTTTTAAATATTGATAGAATTATTTGGCTGAAATTTTGGTGTCACCAAAAAAATGAAGTAGGCAAAAAAAATTCCAGCTACGACCGCCAGAAACTGTCGCCACAAAGTGCCAAATTGTTGCCTCATTAATTTTCGACAAATTTAGTGGTTGTACTAGATTTGGCCAGGCTTCCAAATTTAGTTGACGCTCTGGTAAATTTCGCTAAGGGGTCTAGTTGACCAAAAATTTTACTGGTCATAGCTTTCGTATACAATGTTGGGCTAAGTTGTTGTTTGTTTCGTTCGAAATATTTTAGTGAGCTGTTCGATATGACATTGGTTTCATGGAAATAAATGAACTTTAATTTGTGAGCATTTTCTGAGCCCTCTTTGATCACTAGTGTTTCTGGAGCCACCTGGATCATAAGTAAAATACTAAATATAGTTTAGTTTCAACAGATATAAATGTTTTATAGAAAATTGAAAGCACATTTTTCCTTATAATTGTTGTCTTCAATCTAAATCTCTAAGTGATATGTTTCTTAAAAATTGAAACAACCTTATTTTTAGTTAGAGTACACGAAAAATATAACAAAAAAAAAACACAGAGTTGTATAATGTAAAAATAATCAAATGAAAGTAAATAGAACATAAATTAACCTCTTATCAAAGTTATCATTGTCTTTAATTATATATGTTCGGCATATATACTCATGTGGAACATAATTGGAAGTTAGCTTATCTATATATTATTCTAACTACTCATATAGAAACATGGAAAAAGGAATATGACATATATACCAATTCAACAAGTGTATGAAATCGAAAATGTCTACTAATTCCTATATTTATTTTTAAAATGTCATTTACATAAAGAAAAATTAAGAATGTGACTAACGGGGTTACAGGTCTCTTACATAAGCAAGGGTGGGGGCTAACTACTATTATTTTCTTGCATGGAGAAAAGGTGTGTGGGAAGTGTGGGAGAAAAGGTCTGCTGGAAGTGCAAGAACAGGGACTATATTTATTTCCACACTATAAAAACCTGACCTTTCACATTAAAAGGGTAATTCGTTTGGTGTGAATGAATTTTCATTCAATCATTATTTTGTAGTGTTACTGTATAACATAGTATTTTAGCTTACATTGCAGTGCAATGTATTATTGTTACATTTTCATTGTGTGAAATTTGAAGATGAGGGAGAATATTTCATTGTGTGCAGTAGAGAAGAATCACGTTGAATGCTTCCTCCACATTTCCACACTTCATAAAATTTAAAAGAAAGGATTTAAATATATAAAATTTCTCAAATTTTAGAAGATTAATAAATACAAGTACAAGATTTTGATAATCAAAATAATAAAACTTTTGCTACATTATATATTTTCATTTTATTTTTTATTGACTAATGCAAGGACATATATTAAGTGAATTACAGATAGTTCAACATCCGTTATTAAGAAATTAATTATGGCTTGCTCCGCATACTCACATAGATTATAATATTTTTTAAATACACTTTTGTAGAAGGTAATTAGACGTTAGCTTCTCCATATAATATTATAACTACTCATATGGAAACATAGAAAAATAAATTTTTCATATATGCCAATGAAACAAGTGTATGGAATAAAAAATATCTATTGATAATTGCATTTAGATTTCCAATGGCATTTACATGTAAAAAATTGAACAATGATATTTTTCCTCATTTTCTAATGTCTATTGACCTATGTTGCAAGTTCTTATGGTCGAAAAAAACTTATTAGCACTAACATTGGTATAAGTAACATATATGTGCAAAAGGACACCCACACGATGTATTTTCTAGTAATTCGAGTAAATATTTTACACAAATGTCTTTGGTTATTAACCCAACCACCTAGACTCTATTTTCAATTAGAATATAGAAATATTATTACAATTGTTTGTGAACTGAGTGATAAGTTAAATAACACATGTGTGAAACCAAGGCATATATGAACTAAATACTTTCAAATAAAGATATGTGCAAAGCTAAAACAAATATTCTAACTACGCATATTGCATATACAAACAAGAAAAATGTGGTTTTGCTTAACTATTATCAACTTTCATATAAGTGTTTTATGAGATTAAAATGTGTGGAAAAAATCTATGAATGGCATAATGTCTATGGAATATGAAAAACTTGGACATATCTGCAACAATTTCTTTATAGAAAATAAATGTATCGAAAAAGTCTACAGGAATGGAAATGTATAAAAACATGAAAAACTAAGTATGCAAAGCGTGGAATAGACACTTTACTTTGTATTGTCCCATATCTCCATATATATTTCTATATGTTACATATTAATAAATTAATTAGCAGTTTGTTTAGGTTAGGTAAACATTGACTGCATTTTTGTTGATACTTGGTATAATTTTATTAGATATAATAATTATATAATTTCTAGTGCCAATATTCAAACTTGCTTCTTGATACAAATTAAGTGTGGAGATGTGGAATTTCATACAACCAGAAAAGCTCCAAATAAAATATATTAAGCTAGATATCTTTACACAATGAAAATGTTCATTGCCCCTCCACACTCCACACTTTTTGTCCACCCTTACTCCTCCCTCTAAATTGTGCTTCTCCCTATCTTTGTATTCCACATAATGATAGATTCTTCCACGCTTGTATATAGTGATAATCCAGACAAATTAATTGATATATAACATTGGTCAATATTTTCTCAATATCAGTTTCCTGACATTGCATAATGAAATACTAAGACATATTATTGGGTGGTTACATGTGCAAAGGTGCATAAAAGGGGTAATTATGAGTGCAGAGGTGTGGAAAAGGCCTTAAAAACATCAACATTGACATTTTCGCTACCATATGTAGTGTTAGCTCTCAATAAAACCTTCAACTATACCTAGGCACTCCTCACAATGAAAACGTTAGCACTAGTAACTTTATCAATTTCTTATCATTACCGAGCATTGTAGAAGTCAATATCCCACTATCCAAGTTTTTTTCTCACGAGGTATTTAATAAAACAGAGACTACCTAGATTGTAAATGAAGTGAAGTGAGATCAATTAAATTGGTAAACATATTTAGAATTAGAATAGAGTGATCATTTTTTGTGCTTGAAAATTATTTAACAATCATGAAAATCCCAAATCATATCCTCGAAAATTGTTGGAAAAAAATAATTTCAGAGCACTTCATGAAATTGGTAAATAGATTCAGATTTAGAATAGAGTCACCACTAGTTATGCCTAAAAAGTATTTAATAGTAACGAAATTTACAGTTACAATAACAAGAATTGTACCCAAACTCCAATGGCAATTATCATAGCTATGATTAATTAAAAATCAAAGATGTAGCATATTTATTACAACCAAAACTATTACTGAATATTCATTTTAATTCTGAACAAAAAAATAACATTAGATACAAGATAAAAGATCAAATTATATTGTTGGGAACTTATGCAAAACATCATCTCAAAATTGTCCACAAAATTAGTGAAGAGTCTTAAAATTAACACAAAGTAATTACACTTAAAAATTAATTATTATAGTTGAAATAACAAGAACACTACATAGACATTCATCACAACTACAATTAAAATAAATACTACAAATAGAATAAATATATCATATCCAAAACTATTGTTGAATGCTCTTTTTCCTTGCCATATATTACATATCATCCTATATAATATAAAACGTATAGCATATGCTCCAAAACTTGTCTTCAATCAACGTTTTGGGACCACAATACAAAATTTAATTATAGAACATTTATATAGTATAAAATCTCAAAGAATATTATCTAAAATTGTGTTTAATTAATGTATTTGGTTAATGCCACAAAATTCAAACCTATGTAAGATCTTATGCAAAAGGTTTCCTAAGAACATTTAAAAAATTAGTAAACATATTCACAATCAATATAGAGTAATCAGAAGTGCAACCAAAATTGAATACATTCTTTGTAACTCCCAGATTATCGTGATCACTATTTTTTATTTCGGAGGTTGCTTATATCCATAATGAGACTTTTCTGATTTCCTAGCCCACTAGCTTATTCATTACAACTGTTTCAGTTTTTTTTGCCTCTTTAAATTTCCACACATGCATTTCGAAAAATAGCAACAATTTCTCTATAATGAATTAAATACACTAAATAAATCATAGTTTAAATCTTAAAAAAAGCTATCTAGAAAAATGAATGCATGTGAAAATGGAAGTTGCTATGTATTTGAATTTACATTTTTTTATATTAAACCACTTCAAAAATCTTTAGTGCAGAGAAATGTTTGATTCATAAATCACTTAACAAAATATTTATATTTAATTAAAAAAGTAAATTAATTTGTCTCAATGAAAATTGGAATTGGGCTTCTGTGAACCACAGTATGAAAAGGTACTTGCAATGAAAAGCAAGAAACTGCATCTAAAAATTGGCTTAGATTTTGTTAACATATCTAAGAAACCTGAGCATTTAATCACTAGGAAAGAAGAAAATGAATGTTCCAAGGTTTAAGAACACTCACAATATGTAAAAGAATAAATTATGATTGTTTAATATTTAACTATTTTTTGGATTGTCAAATTTTTCAAGGAATTTCTTTAGCTTAGCATAGATATAATTTTTCATAGGAGATATTGCAATTTCTTGTTTGTCTTGTTGATTGAATATGTCCTTCTCAATTTCCCTAGATTCTCCTTACAACTACGCAACTAAAGAATAGTTATATTTATTAACATTAACAAAAGTAATTATACTTTCACTAATTTCCTTTTTACTATAATAAACTAATGGTCGAATGATATTTCCTTTAACGATTTTAGATTATCAAATTTGGTCGTCAGTGATTCTCCAAATATTATTCCAGAGATGCACGGATAATTTATATATTTCACAATATGTATAGTATTAACATAGGAATTTTCTCCTTAATTCCCTATGTTTTGACATTCAAAAAGAATGTTCACTAGTCTTTCATTCTTTGAGACCATGCAACTTTGATTTGATTTATCCAATTAATATTCGACAGTTCTTACTTTTTCTCTATGTCAGAAAGTAAATCAAGTCTTTGGATAAAATTACACAATTCTTAAACAATGAATTGTGTAATTTTATCCAAAGACTTGCAAATTAAAGTAAAATTGGAGAATTTAATACAATTCTTAAACAATGAATTGTGTAATTTTACTTTCCAATTTTACTTTCCATGCATGTTCAATAATTTGCAATCTTTCAGATATATTACTAGTAATATATGCTTTCACCACATTAAGGAGATTAATATGTTTATCAAATCTATGTGATGTGTGAGGGGTGGAAATTTCTAACGATGCTATCTGTATTCACAATGGATTTGACATTAACAAAGCACCCATATTCAGAGCATCCTCTAGGTATTTTATTCTTGATTTTAGTATCAAGTTTTATTCTTCCTATTGGATAATCAAATGTGCAAGTACGTCATTGGTATTTTGATGCAAATTCATGAGCCATGTGGTTCTAAATATGGAGATACCAACATGCATTTCTATTTGATCAATAACCTTTCTCTTATATTCCCTTAATTTTTCAATCTTCAAATTTTTACCGCCCCTCTCATACTTTGCATTTTTCAATGTGACATAATGGTCATCAAAAGTAGTAAAATATTCAACAATTTTCCACATTGATTTATGTTTCTTTTATAAACAAGCACTAACAAAATCAGGTGGCATAGCGAAGTCAAATTTCATGCCTATAACTCATTCAACGCTTCCTATTTTCATAGGACTTCTATATTTTGTTGATTCAACAAATACGGTCTTTTGGGAGTGAATCTCCAATCAAGATATTTATCATTTCCATTAATCGATAGCACAACACAAAGTAGTTTAGTGCTTGCAGTATCTTTTCTCTTTTTTTGACTTGAGGATGAACTTGCATGAGTATTGTTTATAGAAGGTATAGATTCCCCTGCAAAAGTAGGAATGGAAGTCATGTTATGTGGCAACGTTGTATTCATTGAAAATTTGTGTTTTTTGAAAAAACAAAATGTGTTACAACAATCTAGACAGAGTCTACTTTGGTTTCATCATATTTACAAAGCCAATGGATGCATATCATAATTACTAGAATTTTTTGAACTGGTCCAATACGAAAAACTGCGTATTTTTGATATGTTTCGCGTGGCAACAAATTTCTTAAGATATAAGTTATAAACTAAAAATATAAAAGCTACCCATTAGAGTCAACGGACCAATGTAATGCCCCATAATTTTTTCAATTTTTTTTACAATGTATTTTGGGAGACACAAAATTTTGATTTCACTGAATCACGATGACCCTCAAAAATTGTTTGCACTCATTTTATTAGAAAACTAATTAAAATTAATAAACGTTTACGAAATTCCATAAAATTTATATTTCCTGAAAGTAGATTCAATTCTGAAAATGCTTGTCTTGGTTCCGACAGTTAATTAACAAGTTTTCATGGAGTTTAATCAGTCCAAATTTGCAGAACCGTTTTCAGAGCTTGGTTCTGCGTAATTGGTGACGCGTTAGTTCGGCCGAAATATTAGTAAAAGTTCGGCCGAACTATGTTTTCCGCTTATGGGCCGCTAAAACTAACGTCTTAATAGTTCGGCCGAACTTAGTATCAAAAGTTCGGCCGAACTATTGTGCAATTCTCCGTCGGCCGGAAATTTTTGTGGAGCCCCCTACACAACACACATTTCGCGTCAATATAAATTGCCGCGAAATGATTCACAATTTTCGCACATTTCGCACTTCATTTCATTTTACAACTTGGTTTGAATTCAAAAACTCTTCTTCAAAGTTTGGGTTTAAAAAAATTTTTTGGAAGACATTTTCTGAAAGCGGCGTGATTTTTCTTGGAGGTTCAAAGTTTGAGTTTAAAGAACTTTTTTGGAAGACATTTTTTTGGAGGGGACGTGATTTTTCTTGGAGGTATGTACGTGTTTTGTGTTGAAATAAATCTTTTGAGCTTTTTTGTTCAAAAATATTTCTTCACAATTTGGATTTAAAGAATTTTTTTGGAAGACATTTCTTGGAGGCGGTGTGATTTCTTAGAAGTATGTACGTGTTTTGGATTGGATTACGTATTTTTTAGAAAAGATTTTTTTAAATTAAATCTTTTGTGATATTGTTTGTAATTGAGTTATTGTCTAATTTTTTAAAGGAAAATTTTTGAACCTCATACTCTATTATCATGGGAAATCGAAGAACTTGTGTGAGAAAATATGATAGAAAAAGAAAGCCTGAAGAACGTAGAGAAGAGACGAGACAATATTGCAAAAGAAAGTTAGAAGCTCTCTCAAATATTGAAGAGGAAAATCAACCTCAAGCAGAAATTGAAGCAGGTATGTAAATGTAAATATTACATGATCTATTGATATATATTTAAAATTTTCCTAATGTAAAATGTGAAACTTAATTTTTATTTGATGAACTAGTTTGAAAAATATTTTGTTTGATGTAAACAGATAGAGATATTCCTCAAAATATTGAAGAAGAAAATCAACCTCAAGCAGAAATTGAAGCAGGTATGTAAATGTAAATATTATGATCTATTGATATATTTTAAAGTTTTCCCAATGTAGAATGTGAAGCTTAATTTTTATTTGATGAACTAGTTTGAAAAATATTTTGTTTAATGTAAACAGACAGAGATACTCCTCAAAATATTGAAGAAGAAAATCAACCTCAAGCAGAAATTGAATAGGGTATGTAAATGTAAATATTATGATCTATTGATATATTTAAAATTTTCCTAATATTTATTGACATATTTATTAATTTAGTTATTTATTGAATATGTACTATTTTTTCGAATATGTACAGATGAAATCACTATCGATAATGAAATGTTAGAAAATGTCGACACTCACACATATGGAGATAAAAAACCTAACTATGTTATACGATATCGTGTCGAGAAAATTTTGGAAATGTTTTTCAAAACTGAGCAAGTGACAACTCAAGCTCAAATGTTGAAAGGTCTCCTATCATCAAGGAAATTAAAAGAAGCGACGACACTATTGGGTATTCGAAAATCAACCAAAGATAAAAAAAATGAAAGAAGAAGTGATAAAAAATATGAGTAGTGCTATAGAGTCAATTAAGAGATCTAGAGATAAAGATGTTTCAAATATACGTAGAGGAATACAAATGGAAATGGTTTCACCAAGTACTCAAGAGAATCGTTTGAATCTGACATCTATGGCACGAGCACTGGGAACCTCGCGAAAAACTCTGCACAAACATCGAAAATTTCGACTGCAAATAGACGTAAATGATGAACTCGCTTGTTGGAGAGCTATTTGTAGGCAACCATACAAAGATAGACTTGGAGAAGATGTTAAAAAAATAATATATGAATATTGGAAGAACAATTCGCGTGTTTCACCCATTGCAAGAGATGTGATGCGAAGAAGAATAGCATGAAATCAATACGAAGAACATGAAAAACATCTCTTGGAAACCACTCAAATAGAGTTATTCAACAAGTTCAAAGAAGAGAATCGTCAAATTCAAGTTTCACTCGGTGCTTTTGTTCAACAAAAACCATGGTATGTAAAACCTATCACCGTACGCGACACTTGTTGTTGCCGTTATCATGTGGAATTTGAGTTATATTATGACACATTCCTTGATTTCGGTAGAACATTATGGAAGGATTCACCTCCTCCTTCCACTATCCGTGAATTCGTATCTCAAATTCTATGTGAAAGAGAAAGCGACGAACTATTTTACAAAAAGAAATGTGTTGGTGGTAAAAAATGCGATGATTGTCGAAATTTGACTAAATTTCAAAACAAATATCGTATTGATATAAATGATCAATCATTGTCCAACATGAAAGTGAAATGGATGAGATATGAATATACCAGTACATCGATTCAAGGTGCAGATAGTGTTAAAAGAATCGAATTACGAGAAGACGAAATTTTTCTAATAGACTTTTTGAGAAAGTTTGAAGCATAAATTTACAAATACACCATGCATTCCCATAGAGCTCGATGGCAAGACTTGCAATTCAAAAAATCTTGTGAAGTTTTTCCACCAGGAACCATTTTTTCAGTGATTGATTTTGCAGAAAACTACACATTTGTTCCACAAAAAGAAATTCAGAGTGAATACTATCACTCTGACCAAGTCTCCATGCTCGTCCATATTCTATATAGACATGCTGAACAAAATGTCGATCATATAGAAAGCACAGTGAAAATCGACATATCATTAAAGAATATCACTTTTATATAAGTGACGATCGTACACATGATACATGTTTTGTACAACATTGTTTTGGAAGAATTTATGATTCATTGAAAAATCATGGAATAACATTCAATGAACATTGGATATGGTCAGACGGATGCGTAGGTCAATTCAAATCTGCACGATCATTTTTTTGGTTGTGTCGTCTTCATAAGAAAACCTGCATTAAACATTGTTGGAATTTCTTTGAGACTGGCCATGAAAAAGGAGAACATGACGGTGCAGGAGCATGCATAAAATGAGTACTTCGAAGATATCAAATGAACCACTTTGCACGCCGACTTGTGAACGCTGAAGAAGTTGTTCAATGGTGCAAAAATGCTCTAAGCCATGAGATTAACCCATCAAGAGAAGTGCGAAGGTACATTCAATTTAATTTATATTGGAAATTTAATTTTAAACATTGTACATTTATCATGCAATGATTATTTTTAATTGTATTTTGATATCATATTTACAAATTCTTTTTCTAATTTTCCATATAAAGGTTTTTCTGGCATATTGGAATCGGAGGCGTAAATAGATCAATTGGAAATGAAGTTGGAACAATAAAAGGGACTCGAAAATTGCATTCAATTCAAACAAAATTGTCCACAAATGTGTTTGCATTGGATAAAAGAAAATATTCTTGTTTTTGTGATGTTTGCATAGACAACACAAAATCCAATGGCGTCTGTGAAAACAAAATGTATGTGAACGATTGGAAACATACAGAGCTAAATACAAAGGGAAAAATGTCTGTTGCAATGTTTGAAGAAATGGAATCAGATGAAACTACAATATCATCCGATGGTGATCGAGTTTCTGATCTTGTTAGAGAAGGTAACATTTGAATTATTTTTTAATGATTTAAAGATCTACAAATAAATTTAAATATGCATAATTAAATGTTAAATTTATTTTATTGTGCAGGAGATGTTTTTGCTGTAATTGCACTTATTGACAACGATGAAAATGTGAAGTATTATTTGATGCGTTGCACTGAACAAAAAATGAAATTATTACAAGACTATAATGATCACGGATTTCAGTATGACAAAGGGTCTATTATACTGAAAGGTTATTTTTCAAACAAACTCGTCAAAGTGGATACTTTGTTTACTTCGAAGACTATGAACCTGATTCCATAAGTTGTCAATATAGTCACTTGGTGTGTGCAGCACGCATAAAGTTGATAGAAGTTCAATCAAAGAAGAAATCTAAAATTAAGAAATGGAAAATGTCAAAATCTGATCATGAACGGATTATTGAGGATGGAATTCCATTAGAATTTTTTTGAGTGAAGTGTCCAACAATTTTTTATCTTTGGATTAAATATGTTTTAGACCTTTCAGTACTCAACTAAAAATTGAGCTGCTTATGTTATTTGTGGTTTGCAGATGTTACAAATTGTTTGGGTACAAGCACGTGCTCTAGTATCAACTGAAAGTAGTTTTTCTATACATGTGCGTTGATTAAAAATGTTAAATATGTATTGGATATATATATATATATATATATATATATATATATATATTCTAGAATGAAATTAATTATTCTTGTATATTAATTGTTCTTGTATATGTTCTCCGACCATATGGTACAAATTATTTCACTTTATTTTGTAAAGTCAGATTCGGTCCCCATATGGCCTATCCTCCAAGGGACGAGATAACAAGTGGTTGTCCCCACTTGCCCGAATCTCAACTTTTAAGTACAATTTTACTGTTTATGTCAAGCATCTTACATGATGTCCTAGCCAAAGATAGATTCTCTTTGTTTCAAGTTTCCAGTAAAAGTTGTCACCGAATGACCTGCTCGAACTCTTGTAGTAAACACCATACCTCATCTCTCTTACTCTCCAATATTATTAGGTTTAATTATTATAACACAAAAATCGTTCTACATTGTCAATAATTTTTTGCGCTTACACTAAAATCAATGAACACTATTAATCCAATGTCTTTACAAGTAATGTACCATCATACATGC
Source organism: Pinus albicaulis (assembly GCA_034641835.2). Lineage (NCBI taxonomy): Eukaryota > Viridiplantae > Streptophyta > Pinopsida > Pinales > Pinaceae > Pinus > Pinus albicaulis. The sequence continues at coordinate 618,748,275 of CM076584.1, read as the reverse complement.
AATTATATCAAATTAGAAATCAACATATACAATGAAATCAATTAGGATTGTCTTGTTACAAGTAACATAATTTCAATTTACCATATGTGCAAATGTAGGTTGAAACCATCCAAAATTTTAAGTTGTAAATTGAAACCATCCAAAACTTTAAGTTTTAAAACCCTTTTGATTATATATTGTGCATCATTAAAACATTTAACATTTAAAGTTCATTAAATATCACATGCAAAAGTAAAGAACATGGAAGATAAGATCAAGAGGGACTTTCTTGATCCGAAACCTATTGGTTTGAAGAAAGAAAATGCAAGTGTTGGCACACTTGGAAAAGAAGACGACCACACTAAGAGGATTGGTGCACTTCGTTTGGAAGGAGTCAATATATGTCGTATTGGAGCAATTAGACATAATTCGAAAAGGAAAGAGATTGAACCAATTCAAGCAGACCCAAGATCGAATTGTTCTATGGAGCTTCATGAGAAGAGATATGTGAAAAGCACTGTTAAGCCATGCCAATTATAATTCACCAACTCTGCACAAACATTTAACAAATTAAATATCACATGCCAAAGTCGTTTCAAGTTTCCGGTAAAAGTTGTCACCGAATGACCTACTAGGATATTATAAATACTAACTTTGTAAGATCATTTGGCATTCGGAAAAATTCAAAAGTCTTAGAATTTCTAGACAAACTGCTGAAATTGAAAAGCTTGACATGGAGATACGACAAGGTGAACAAAGACTTCAGGAACTCTTTATGGAAAGGGCTCACTTGAAGAAAAGAAGCACCACGTTGCATGCTAAAGTCAAGAACATGGAAGATAAGATCAAGAGGGACTTTCTTGATCCGAAACCTATTGGTTTGAAGAAAGAAAATGCATGTGTTGGCACACTTGGAAAAGAAGACCACCACACTAAGAGGATTGGTGCACTTCGTTTGGAAGGAGTCAATATATGTCGTATTGGAGCAATTAGACAGAATTCGAAAAGGAAAGAGCTTGAACCAATTCAAGCAGACCCAGGATCGAATTGTTCTATGGAGCTTCATGAGAAGAGATATGTGAAAAGAACTGTTAAGCCAAGGGCTAGTTCGAAAGACATATTGGAAGAGGAAATGTTGAAGAAGATTGCGAAAGTAAGGCGCAAGACAAGGAGGAATGATGATGAAAGTTCCTTGGACTTGAGATTCATGTCTACAACCGTACATGGGAAAAATTTCTCTGCTTTGATAGACACGGGGCTACCCATAGCTTCCTAAGTCGAAAGGCAGCTTCATCTCTTAGAAAGAGGAAGGCTAGCATCGAGAAAGAGTTGAGTGCTTTCAAGGCAGTCAACTCAAGGATAAAAGTAGCACGACTGGTGTCATGAAAAGCACACATGTGAGAGTAGGGTCATGGTTTGGAAAGATAGACTTAAGAGTCATTGACATGGATGATCATTCTATTATGGACCATACCAATGATGGACAGAGACATTCTCTTAATTCTTGTGATCAATCTTAAACTATTTTATGAAAGATAGATAAACCATTTAAATATTTAGCTCAAACTCTTGTAGTAAACACCATACCTCAAGTCTCTCTTGCTCTCCAATATTATTAGGTTTAATTATTATAACACAAAAATCATTCTACATTATCAATAATTTTTTGCGCTTACACTGAAATCAATGAACACTATTAATCCAATGACTTTACAAGTAATGTACCATCATACATGCAATTATATCAAATCAGAAATCAACATATACTGTAATGAAATCAATGGGGATTGTCTTGTTACAAGTAACATTTCAATTTACCACATGTACAAATGTAGGTTCACATTCTATCATTCATGTAGTTTTAAAAACTTCAGATACCATGTCAATTATAATTCAACTATCCAACAAAAACATTTAACATTAAATATCACATGCCATGCCAATTATAATTCAACTATCCAACAAAAATATTTAACATTAAATATCACATGTCAAATGTAATTCAGATGACAACATTACTTCACATTCACATGCCAAAAGTACTAAAACCATCCAAAAAACATTGAAATCAATGAACACTATTAATCCAATGACTTTACAAGTAATGTACCATCATACATGCAATTATATCAAATCAGAAATCAACATATACTGTAATGAAATCAATGGGAATTGTCTTGTTACAAGGAACATTTCAATTTACCACATGTGCAAATGTAAGTTCACATTCTATCATTCATGTAGTTTTAAAAACTTTAGATGGCATGCCAATTATAATTCAACTAGATCCAACAAAAAAATTTAACATTAAATATCACATGCCATGCCAATTATAATTCAACTATCCAACAAAAACATTTAACATTAAATATCACACATCAAATGTAATTCAGATGACAACATTACTTGACATTCACATGCCAAAAGTACTATTTAACCATCCAAAGAACACTGAAATCAATGAACACTATTAATCCAATGACTTTACAAGTAATGTACCATCATATGTATGCAATTATATCAAATCAGAAATCAACATATCTTGTAATGAAATCAATGGGGATTGTCTTGTTACAAGTCACATTTCAATTTACCACATGTGCAAATGTAGGTTCACATTCCATCATTCATGTAGTTTTAAAAACTTCAGATGCCATGCCAATTATAATTCAACTATCTAACAAAAACATTTAACATTAAATATCACATGCCATGCCAATTATAATTCAACTATCTAACAAAAACATTTAACATTAAATATCAACAAAAACATTTAACATATGTCCAAAAATATGTCCAAAAAACATATTGTAATAAAATATGTCCAAAAATTGTAAATCTCACTCAAGTATCAAACTGTATCAAGTTTAACAAATTTTAAAACCATCTAAATTTTGAAATCATATCAAATCTACTGTATATCTTCTCCATCAAATGGAGAATCTAGCCTCTGGGTCTCGATTAGCTCCCTATCTTGTAAAGGGGAGACCTACATACACAATGCACATGTACTTGAACATAAAAATTTGAATTTTTAAAAATGAATGAGAATATATATATCTAGAACTTCATGTAAAAAATCAAAATATAACAAAAAAATCACGCAATACCTCGTAAGGTTGCCTCTCCATTTGATGAACGGGATCTGCCATAGAAACATCTCCAGTGGTAACCTATACAATATACATGTACAGTTAAATATAAATATATATATATATATATATATAATTTATATAAATTAAAAACTTTCAAATGAAAATGCACGTCTACAGATATAAACTTATTTGAACAATAATATTAAAACAAAGAACTAAAGACAACTTCTTAAAATGCTGTGGATGTTCCTATCTCCGTCGCTAAAGTCCTCGGATTAAAAAAATCTTCTATACGAACCTAAATTCAAAAAATTTTAAATAACTCAAAATATAGATCTCTCTCTATATATCTCAATTTTTAATGGAACTTTTTGAGGTAACATAAATTTTGAACTTGTGAAAAATTGTCCATACTTGTACATCTCCCAATGAAGTAGAAGGTATATCTCCTAAAGAAGAAGAAGGTACCGGCATCCCAAAAACATCAGATGGAATCGGTACCTGTTAAAACATTTTATCGAATTATATATATACATACATGTACATGGTGGCAACAATTATTTATTTTAGAGTCACTTAAAAAACACTAACATACATTTGCCAACATATCATGATGGCCAGACCCAGCTGCATCGTTTGAGCCAGAGGTCCCGAACGTAATATTAACATTTTCATCACGCATCATGCCTGAGAACTGAAAATGGTGTTTTAACATATAATCATACATTTTTGTTAGATTAATGTACACATACAAATAAATGTATACATGTGTACATACACATGTATTTGTTACAAATTGTACACATGTATATGTAAATATAATTTCAAACCCTAAGGTCACTAACACATACCGTTCCGGTGCCCTCTTCCTCACGAAAAATTAGGTCTTGCAGACCATTGCGACAATTTATTGCGTATGTTCGGAGATCTTCAACATTCATGTTGTAAATATCCTCATCTGTATGATAAACAAAATTGGCACGTGCATATTCACGTGCTCTTTGTCGATTTAAGCCAAGATCGACTCCACTCAATCCGCTATGAACATTTTCTATCATAACATCTCTTGCTTCACGACTTATTTGAGAAGTCACATCCATCTCTGATCGCAAGGTTTCGACTCGAGACGGTCGACTCACCAATGGCGGCTCAGGGCGAGGCAACTCCACATCTCGCTTTGCGCCCTTACGTTGACATAATCGACCTCTCCCCGGGCCAAAAAATTCTAAAGGAAGATCATTGTAGTCGGGTTTCATACCCAAAAAAAATTCTGCATAAAACATTTGTGCAAAATAAAGAGGAACCTCATCGTTCCATGGAAGCCTTCCAAAGGCCGCAAGATGTCGACTATACAAATATTTTGCTTTGTCTGGGTGCTTGAAATACTGCACCTTAAACATCTTTCTTTTTAGCCCTTCCTTATAATTAAACATTGACTTAGCATCATCTCTTGAAACTCTTTTTTTTATGTCCTGCCATTTATCGGGACCTATCACTGTTTCTCTTCTCTTTCTCATCACTTCTACAAATGAATCAGTGGTTGGCCCCAAATCTTTGTACACTTTTACCATTTCACTCAATGAATGTGTAACTATCTCTAGGCTTTGTCTACTCTCAGCAGGTAGAGTCAAATCCTGGAGATCTCTCTACAATTTTGCATAAAGGCTTTGACACCTTTGTAAGGTGCATTCCGCCATGTTCGTTTCCCATGGTATATCAGTAATCTCAGCCGGATAAGTTGTGCTAGGTTGACAGCCTTCTTCTTCAATGTAGCGCGCTGCCCTGCGTCTTTTTTGACCACTGACTCGAACATTTTCAGCCTCTGCATCAATATATATAAAATTTCATATATTAGAAAAAACACGTGTAAAAAAAGTTGTAAAAATTTAATGAAAAAATATTGAAATTGATGGCAACCTTGATGTTGTTGGTTAACATCATCTCCAACATGATCCTGCTGAGAACCAGCTCCAGAATGATGCTGCTGAGAACCAGACCCACAGTGACCCTGTTGAGAACCAGCAGCCGTTGATTGCTAGCCTTCGGGGGAATAAATATCACCCCCTTCCCGCACCCTGCTACTTCGACCGGTTGAACCTTGGCCACGCTCCATTGATGGAGTAGAAAGCCTTCTCCTCTTGCCTCCTAAAATTAAAATATGAAACTTATTAACAACTAATTTCACTCACAAAGTTAATAAAAAAATCAATTCCATACGTACACACATGTATGGAGATTTAAGATTATATTTAAATACCGTGAACATCCTCCAATCCCTGAGCCTCCATATGGGATTCGGCTGATCTTCGTCTTTCATCCTCCATGATATATATCTATTGGTCGACATTCACAAAATAGATTTCAAAAAATCAATACCTCAGAGTAAAATCCAGTTTGGGGCTGTTAAATCCGGTATGTTCTATATTTCTTACATTTCTGCCCTCCTATTTTTCTTTCCAACCAAGGTTTATAAAATAACATGAGAAGCAACATGAGACTTTCTCTAATTCATATTTTTATCTCTTATATTAATTATGTTATTCTTTCTATGTATTGTTAGTACAAGGGGGTGAAATAATTTCTTATCATTTTCTAAGTGGTGAGGTCGTTTGAATCTCCAATAGTTGTGTTGGTGTGGTGGGAACCATGCTAGGAGTTGGGTATTCCATTGATATGGTCAAGGTACTTAGTGTATGAGGAGCATCCAAAATTAGGCGGATTGGGATCTTGATGAGGGGGATATGTCACTTGATGCATGCAATGATGATGGTATTTGATGAGTAAAGGACACATATAGATGAGATGAGTGTCTTTAACATAGAGCACTCAAGGGCATGCCATATACTAATTAACCGAGTTCGTGACATAATAAATGGTGGAAGAGGAATCATAAACATATGAGGTTGGTGTAAGTGGTGGTGCTACTATTGAGGCATGATGTATGGTGACCAACACATCTTGATATCGTCGGAGATTGAGACAATGTTGTGTATAATGTTTGTGTTTCACATAAATAGACAAAAGGTCGTTGGTTCTTAAACCCTTATTACGTGATGAGGTGGAAACATCACATGATGGAGTGGGGAGAAATGGGGGTGCTTAAGGGGTATGAAGGATACCCTTCAACTCATGAAGCATGGGGCATGAATTGGTGGGATGACCTAATGTGTCTCAAAGGGCACCATGCGGGACTAACCTTGGGTATTTTTGGTTGAAGGCTCTTTCTATTAAAATAAAAATTATAAATAACTATGGAAACTTGCATTAACAAATTATCCTACAAAAATTATTGTAGAAAAATTTTTCAAAATTGAAATGCAACCTTAAATTCCTTGCATTTTTTTCATCAACTTTGTTAATAATTGAATAGTCTACTAGTTGACTATATTACCAATCGCAATGAATATTGTCTTTTCCTAATGTTCATTGTGAAAATGGATCCTCATGTTAATGTGATAGGATCTTTTTCATCTCTCAAGTTACTAGGTCAAAGCATCCTAATCGGTAAATAAATTGTGAGATAAATTACTTGCATTAATTGTCAATCCAAGTTCTTATACTTCAAGTACACTTGCACAATATATGCTAAGCAATTAACTGTCAATCAAAAAATGGAAATGTAGACATAATGTATACACACTTTACATTAAGAAAACGTGTTCATGCACATGCTTTTGAAGAAAGAAAGGCATTTAACATGCTTCTTCATTCAAAATAAGTATTTAAAAAGCCCTAAAAAAGAAAGGCATTTAGCATGCTTCTTCATTCAAAATAAGTATTTAGAAGGCCCTAGAAATGAGATAAACTATATGAAGTGCTCTGGAAAAAATTCCAAAGTTTTGGTTCTTAAAGTATCATATCATATCTAACTAACAAAAATCAACGTTTAAGGCTAATACTAAGAGAAAAGAAACGCAAAAAAGGAATAAAGTAATAGAGTTCCTCATTAGTGGAGTTTCTAGTTTTGTGATAAAGAATAATACCATATTGACTAGGGTCAAATCAATTGAAAACATGATAGAGAATAAATCATTGAACTTTTTATGATCCAATTATTTTTTCAAATACACAACAAGGATAAGTTAAATTTAACTTCTACAAACACTACAATGGTTCATACAATTTAGAAAAAAGTTAATTAATTGAACCTATAATATGGTTTTTATAATTCCTATCTAAACCAAACCAAAATCTATTACTTTCCAACAAACTAATCATTTACTTAAAATCCTACTATGAAATTGACAATGTTCATATCTTCTATAATAACAACATTTGATATTTAATTTAACAAAATATAAACTACGTGGTAGGTAAGAGGGTTGCTCTTTAGTGGATGAAAATTAATCTTTTGAGGATTGTTCTACTGTCTTGTTTTGGGTATTGCTAATGGTTTAATGCTTGCTTATGATTGAAATACATGTTCAGGAGTAGGATCTAGGATCTACGTACATGCTTTTGAGAAAATTTTTGATGAAAATGTGCTATGAAAGTAAAGGGTTTTAAAGGCAAGCATGTACAAGGCATAGTTGAGCCAAATGTTCTTCAAGAAGGGCCTAATGTTCTCCCATTTTTATCTAATTCTATAAGAGAAGGATTGTTGGGTTTTCCCCTTGTGGTTTTTTCACTGGCTATTGGTAGTCTTTTATCTCATTGTGATCTTCATGTTTTTGAACAATTGTATAATTTCTTGATGAAGAAAACATAATAAATAATAAGAAGACATCTAATATTCACAAGTAATTATCAAAATGAGAAATTAAGTGCTAAACTACATTGCACTTGGTTTCTCAACAAGTTGTACCAATACACGACAAATGATTCAATTCAAATCTACTCAGTTAAAATGACAATGTACTCTGTTTTTAATATGCTTTCAAAGTACCAATGAAAAAATCTTCTCTCGGGCTGAATTTATATCCTCTGTTTTACAAGTACAATTCATACCCAACAAATATAACATCGCATCCCTTTCAATACACATCTAGGGCAAGTTATATCAGTCATATTACTATCTATATGGATTTTTGTAGCCAATGAGTTCAATGCCCAACTTGAATATGTATTGTGTGTCCGAATTTTAGTTCAATGTGTTTGTTGAGATAAATTCTCGGATCTATAATACCTGTCTTTTCAGTGCAGAAAACCCAATTGGAGTTAAAATCACGGTGGTACAAGCCAAAATTCCGGATCTATAATACTCGTCTTTTCAGGTGTGAAAAACCCAATTGGAGTTAAAATCACGAAAGTGGTACAAAGCAATGACTTAGTCTAGTGAATATTGAGTTTGGGAGATCCGGTGAGCATTCTATTGTTTAGCAATTAGGAAAAAAATAATCTGTGCCCAAACTCATGGCCGTAGGGAGAAACTAGCAGAGTGTAAGGCTGAAGTAATCATTTGATTGTCACCAATAACAAATGTATGCATTATATTTTCTCTCGACTTAGTCTCTTTGTTCTTTTTTAAAAAAAACTTTATGTTTTGATTATCGTCCTGTCATGTTATCTTACAAAAAACTATGGAACAGAATGTACTAAAAACATCACAACAGGCTGTTTTCCTCTACCGAGGAGGCCTGTGTTTACAGTCAAAAACTCAAACAGTGTTCACTACCGGTCTCAGCTGTTTTTAAACATATTTCTATATCGTTTTGTTTCGTTTCTCTGAAGACCAGCCTCCGTTTTCTCTTCCATGATCTCTGTTTCGGTTACAGTCCGGGAGATATGGAAGACCGGAAGCGAAATTTGTGATGACAGAAATTTGTGGTTTTTTGTAATGCTTTAGCATATGCTATACGATTTTTCTAATATATAGAAAATCCAATTTTTTTCTGTGTACACAATGCATGCATAGCTAGCACTTAGAATTTGCATAGCTAGCACTTAGAATTTGGCTACAAGTGACTGTTTTTTTTATTTAAATTATAGACACAATGCATGCATAGCTAGCACTTAGAATTTGGCTACAAGTGACTGTTTTTTTTATTTAAATTATCAAATCCCAATGATTCCAGAAATACATCATCCCACTTCCAATCTTCAGTTTAATAAACATAAACATAAATTGAATAACATCCCGGGCCAGAACGTACCCGGCAGCGGTGGCGCGTTGAACCTCGACCAGATGTAGCTTAACGGTGGCGCGTTGAACCTCGACCGGATGCAGCAGAACCTCGACCAGCAATCGATCTTAACGGTGGCGCAGCAGAACCTCGACCAGCAATCGCCCGGAAATCGCCCAGCGCAGCAGAACCTCGACCTGCAATCGCGCGGAAAACAAACAGACGCGCGAAAAAGATCAAAACAGTAAACTGACAACCTTCGCGGGCGATTTATTTATAAAAACGGAGTTCGGCCGAACTTTCAACTGAGTTCGGCCGAACTACCATTGCCGGTTTTCCAAACCTCCGGCAAAAATTCCGTTTACTGGGCCGTCACAGTGCCGTCAATATAAACGGACTCAAAAGTTCGGCCGAACGTACTAAAATAGTTCGGCCGAACTATTATAAAGTTCGGCCGAACTTTATAAAATGTTCGGCCGAACTATTGCCGAAAAAATTTTTTTGCCCCCGATTCTCACAAAAGTGTAGCTTGACTTCACGTTTAGCCCCTCGATTAACTACCTCTGAGATTTTTGTTGATATGGAAATTTGAATTTTCTATAGTTTGACCAACACAAAGTCAAACTAAGATTTTATTGTTGCATTTTCAACAACATACCTCATGGAAAGGAGTCAATGAAAAAAATTTGTTCTAAGGGAGCCTAATGTGGGAGTAGCATGAACAAATTTATTTTGATTTTTTGTTTTGGTGTTTTCCCATGAGGGAGACCCGTGTAGATATTTACTTTGGAATACCTTATTTTTATGCTTATGTGTTCCTTTCATGACAAATCTAATTACTCAATTATAGGGATACTGGAAAATTCCTATATGCAACATCAAGAGAGACTTTAATGGCAAGTAGCCTCCCTTTTCTGTTATCAGATATTTTCCTCTCTTTTATAAATAAAACATGTAACATACGAACACCAAGAATGTGCAAGCAAGAACAACTAAAAGTGCTTTGAGGGTATGAACTAAGCTCTTTAAACTCTATATTAATGGAATTGACATTGATCTCTTTGGCTAGTTATTTCTTTTCTCTTTTCTAATTGCTTAAATTATTCATAAGTTAGAGACATTTTTTCTTTCATTTTTCTTTAAAAGTGCATCAGAATCATTGGAAAAGCACAACATGAACTCTGGGGTTCCACAACGCCCCCTGCTTCCAACACAAGAAAACTAATAGATAATCCATAACCTCTCCTAAAAAACCCCAATGTTGGAAATGGTGCCTACAAAAATTTAGGTTCAAAGCCAACAATGTTAATGGACAAGTGTTATCAATGTTGTAGACTCAAAAGTGTTATCAATGTTGCAGACTCAAAAATTAGAAAAATTTGGTCCATGGTGGGTGAAATTTGTCATGAACGAGGTGTAAATTTCCTATATGGAACTCAAAGGAGGAAATGCAAGTGCACACTCCCCCTCAGCAAGCTATTGCTCTCATGCATGTAACCTCCACCATTGATTGATAGGAAGAACTTCAAGGAGCAACCTTGTGTGCACCTGAATACCCTCGCCCCACATGCAATCAATAAGAACCATTGATTTGGGTTGTGAATCATAACCGTCAAAGAGATGGGCCCTACACCAATTAATAGCGACAATCACAAAGTTTGGATGGACATGTGGACAAAGTTGTGACCAAGGCTTGAGTCACAATAACAAATGGATTTTTTGGGAGCACCGATAAGGGCTTGAGTGCTTGAATCTTAGTCTTGTGGTAAGGCAAGAACTTTGGGTAAGCCTTAGAAGGCACACGGGGATTCACTGCGGGAGCAATACCATGGCACATGGGTTCATATTGGGGGATATATAATGAGGAAAAAATAAAATAATATATCGAGGGATATATAGGGCATAAAGAGTTTTTATATTGGCAAGTATAAAAAATGGAGCTCAAAGTTAATGAAAACATATAAAGGGGTATAAAATATGTTAATAAAAAAATGGATACCTACAATATATAGTGAAAGTAGGGGCTTTTTAAATTGGGAAGGTGTATTGGATTTATATTGGTAGGGGGTTAACTAATGTGATTTTTAGGGATATTTTCTCAAATGTACACAAATTAAAGGTATTGTTTATATGCTATGATCACACGTGATATGTTAGAGGTTTTTTGAGTGACGCCCCCGTGAGAAGGCATAGGAGCTAAAGGAATAAATTGAAAAATGTTCCACAAGCGTATTCTACTTTGTCAGATCCTGTCAAAACTTGAAATATATATATTACTGATATTGGAATATTTTATTTATGGTTAACATTAAATTATGTTTTTTTATTTCCTCCCTCTCTTTCTCATTTTTATGTGTGTCTCCCTGAATTCAAAATGGATATTCAAGTAATATTATTCAAGATTGGCATCCAAAAATAAAAGGAGAAGGCATATTGTTCATATTTAAAAGGTACAAGGATAATAAGATTTGTACTATTTAATAGTGAAAGAATTACACATCTTTCTGGTACTAAAAAGGCTGACTAAATTATATATTTTCATTGTGAATTACTTTATTTCTTTGTAGAGAAAATTGATGGAAACTTATGCTATTTTCAATGGACATTGAAATATTATTGATTTTTTTTATTATAAATATTTTTAAAAAATGACTATAAATATTATTTATTTATTTTAATGTAATATTATAAGATATCTATGATATAGTAAACTATATAGCAAGCCTAATGGTTAAAAGCATGTGTTTCCTCCTAAAAGATCACAAATAAGAGATAGAGTATGTATGTTTTCATAGATTTGGCAATCAAATAGCTGCGTGAAGATAACCTTAAAATTAAATAATCATAATAATAATAATGCTGATATAAATTATTTAAAATTAAAGTGCATTTTTCAATTTTAGAGGATGGATTGAATACGTTTGCTAGCACTACATTACATCGCATTGCTTGGGGTAAACATGATGTCCAGTGAAATGACGCAACGCTTGTCTTCGAGGCTGGCATGAGCAACCCAAGTTTTCCAATCATGTCAGGAGTCCGTAATATACTTGATCGCACATTTTAACCACAATCTTTTATATATATATATATATAAAAGAAAAACATCTTTAAAATTTAGTACTTTCTTTTTTTTATAATCATTTAGTAGGAAGGATGTGGAAAACTTAGATCGAGATATGATTGGTCTGCAACTAAACTTTCATAATTCAGTAATTTTAGGGCTCTATTCTACTTAACCAAATAAAGCATGTTTATTGTGGAAAGAGTTTTCAAAATTTTAATTTAATGAAATATATATATAATATTTTTAATCAAATAAACATTTTATTGTGCAAAGAGTTTCTAAAATTTTAATTTAATGAAATATATATATAATATTTTCAATAGTACTTAAGATAAAATATTATGATATATCTTATATAGTTATTCACTTCATTGTAGTTATTATTATTTTATAATAATAATAAATAATGATGATAATAATAAAGTTATAATTTAGTATTTTTTATGATTTTTTTAATATCAGTAATATGAAATGTATTATGAAGTGAATGTTTTAATGTGTATTATGGATTAATAACTATAAAATTTTACTAACAATTTAATTTATATGTAAGTGGCAATAAAAAAAACTTCAATCAATATATATGAAAATAATAATTAATTTAATTTTAGCTAAAATTTATGTAATTATTATAAAAAATAAAATTATCTTATTAATATAAAACACAATTTTTTTTAGTTTAAAAAAAAACATACATTAAATATTTTAAAATAAATTTAACAAATCCAAAATATTTTATAGTCATAACCATAAAATTATAATTACACTTTATCCAACTTTCTCTTTCTTATAGATTGGGATTCAATGTGCCCATCATAAATAAACCTATAGGATAATTAGCATCAGAGCAAGATGTGTTCGAGTACAATCTCATTCATATTTTAGAAAAGTTTGACATTAAAATGTGGGAACGGCATTAATTAAAATAATAATAATAATAAAAACACTATATTACTAAATTTAAAGAGAATTTCCTCTCTTATAAAGAAATAGAGAATGATAAAATATAATCTCCTAGTATTATAATTGGATGTCAAACACCATATTTATAGTTATGAGACAAAATTATTGAAATACCTAGTGACCTCTCACCATCTCCAATACTCTTCACCTCCGATTACAGACTTTCCCAAACATACACACCTTTCTTGAAACTTAATTAAAGTAAATCATTAAATCCAGATTAGAGAACTTAAAATTACAAAATAAATAATAGCATATGATAAAGTTCACACACTACATGGATATGTTTGCGCGAAAGCTCTTAACGGAACACGTGGAAGCTGTCAACTTCATTGGTTTTATTTTTATATTTAGCAGAAGGATTCTTTATTTCAATTTCAGGTGGAGGTAGGCTCATTCCTACTCTTCTCTTCTTCTTCTTCTCTTCTTCTTCTTCTTTTTTTTCAGAAGAAAAAAAAAAGCATGGCGTATATTATATATACCGGTACATATTCAAAATACATTCTCAGATGATAAATCAGTGAGAAAATCAGCATTGCACTTACATTCTGTAATTGCAAATTCATAAGATGAATAAGTAGGTGAGAGTATGTGCAGCAAAACATCCAGAGGGAAATTAATCAACCCCTTCACAATGAGACTGTATATTCCTGAAAGGCTTCACACAAACAAAGAAGACACAGGTATAGGTAAATATTGTTCTAGTAGACTAGTGTCTATGCTACAGCCGAAAATAAAAGATGATTATCTATATAAGATAGAGAGAAGTGTCCGCGGATAGGTAGGCTGGGCTGCCAGTCGATTTTAGGAGATACAAAATCGATCTATACAGGCTCGCTTGATGTCTAGTGAAGCTGGCTCGCTTGTTATGTTTTATCACGCTCGCTTGATAAGTATTTTAGCGGCTCACTTGTTAATACACGCTCGCTTGTATATTTCTCAGGCTCGCTTGATAGTTGAAGATCGACCCAGGACTAACCACAAAAATCATGCACTCTTTTAAATAATTTTCAGGCTCTCTTGTTCAGATGTATGCCATTCTTTGATCTTGAAATTGATGTTGATAATCATGTTTTCTTGACAGGGAAATCATTCAGCAGATAATATAAATTCTTGAGATTGGTTAGCAGCAGAATCTCCTTAGGACACGACCTTGTAATCTGCAATATAATATTCAAGGAGAAAATAAAACTAATTCGGATATACAAAAAAGAAAACAGGATATTACTGATAGCCATATCACGGAATGGGGAAAGAGGATTCCTATATCAGTCTGCCACAGTTCAACCTTCTCCATAACCTTTGAGTCCGATCCACCCATCCCTGTAGGTGAGGAGATAGTAGGGCCACTTCGCTTGTAATCCATCCGATAACCAGCTTCGAGTCCCCATATATATTTGTGTTCAGGATAGATAGATCCGAAGCAGCCCATAAGGCTCCCCATAATGCCATAATCTCAACTCTATTGTTTGAGCCTTGCCCACCATTCCACCATATATGAATGCGAGCATTGGAATACTGCTTGATCCACACACCACATCCGGTAATATTCCCCATGGAAGCCCTGTAAAAAAAAATTGCAGGGATAACAATTTCATGCGGTCTTATACACCTAGAGAAGTCGACCATCACCTCCAGCTGTTGCGGGCGCTCAACAATCCACCTATTAATGTTCTCATATACCTTATTGAACTGAAAAGGAATTCCATCGAAAATCAAAAGATTTCTGGCTAGCCAAACCTCCCATACTAGGAAAAAAGGAAGCACATTATAATTTGATTTCAATTTTCCCCACTCCACAGCCGCCGAAAGAAAATCCACAGGGATCCACTGGGGCGCCAATAAATACTCACTGAATAGTTTCCATAGTCTTCTTATGACAGAGCATGAGAAAAATAGGTGGGTTATAGACTCATCCTCACAGCAGCATATAACGCATCTTCCTGGTCCCAGGTGTCCCCGCTTCTTTAAATTTTCCCACGTGAGGAATTTTCCCTTCCAAACTAACCACGCGAAAATGGTGATTTTTGTCGGAATTTTCTTACCCCATAATTGGAAGAAATCCCAGGAAGCCGCCCCCATAGAACTGGAGATGATGCCTCGGTAAATATCCTTCACGATGATCATATTCTTTTTACGAGGCCCATTCCAAGAAATAATATCGCCACCGGGGGCATAACAGAAACCAGCGCCACTGAGCACGTCCCGAAATGCTTCCCATTCATCGACGACCATCCCTGTCAGACCCAGATGACCTGCATTTTTAAAGATAGGAGCAACGAAAGACCATTCGAGAATAACCTGGGAGAGCATATGAATACCCTTGTGGGCAAGAGCATGTATCAATCGAAAAGATGGCCCCTGACCATCCTGAAGATATAATATACGGTCGAATCCGATTGGAATGCGACTGCCATCCCTGAACTGCCAATAAAGCCGATTTTCAAATAACTTCATGATCTTTTTGAAGCCGGCCCAAATAGCAGATATACTCCCGGGGAAAGAGACATCACCGCAACTGATTATATATAATATGTCTCCGTCCATGTATTTGGAGCGAATAATGGCCGTCCAAATGCTCGAGCCCGTGATGGCTCGCCATAACGATTTCATTAGAAGAGCAGAGTTGAACACGCGGGTATTCAATATTCCCCAACCATCCATGTCCTTTGGTTGAGACAGCTTTTCAAGGCTTCATAGTTGATATTTAGACTCCATCTTAACACCTCCCCAAAGGAATTTGGATATGATTTGATTGAGTTTATTAATGATAGCCACAGGAAAATAATAGAGATGTCCCCAGTAAATCAGCATCTGAGACAAAAACGCTTGAATCATGATGAGGCGTCCCCCCATGGAGAGCCAACGATGCATCCACCGGCCAATGCGGGTCTTAAGGTAATCCACCATCCAAAGCTAGTCCTTGACTTTGTAGCCACATGGTTTAATTGTATGTCCCAGATATTTAAAACCAGAGAACACCGATCTGTATTCCACCCCCAAGAACTCTGCAGTGAACTGGATCTTCGATAAATCACCGGAGTCATGGATCAAGAATGACTTACTTTTGTTAATGCACAAACCAGTGACAGATTCAAATCTCATGAAGATAATGTGGATATAGAACCAGTAATTTCTAATGATATATCCAAAAATTAATAGATCATCCACGAATATGGAATGGGTTATGGATACTGTTTGTGAAAAACTGAAGCCCTTTAAGATTCCCCTTTCCTCTGCTCTGTGGATTATCTTACTAAATCCATCCATTACCAGTATGAAGATTATAGGCGAAAGAGCACATCCTTGATGGAGTCCGCGAGCCACTTCAAAAAATTTCGTCGGCAGACCATTTACAATTATTGCATATCGAACTATAGATATGCATGACATAAACCAGCGGATAATGCGGATCGGGAGACCAATTTTGAACAATATGATTCGAATGAAGGACCAGTCCACCGAATCGTAAGCTTTATGCAGGTCGACTTTCAACATCAAAGCCTCCTTTTTTGCTGTGTGCATCGAGTGTAGGATCTCTTGTGCTATGGCAATGGCGTCGTGTATTGATTTGCCTTCAAGAAAACCAAACTGATCCTTAGATATGTGTCTGGACAATACACCCTTTATGCGATTTGCAATGATCTTGGATGTGACCTTCTAGATAATGTTGCATAGAGATATAGGTCTGAAGTCTGAAAAGCTTTGGGGGTCGGAATATGTCCTCGGACTCTGAAAACCTCTATCAATTCAGTGAGCTCGCCCCCCATGAGATCGAAAAAATGAATAAAGAACTCAGCCAGCCATCCGTCCGGACCAGGGCACTTGTCCTGTGGAAAAGATTTAAGAACCCCCAACACCTCCTTTTTGTCAATTGATTTGTCAATCAGCTCAATGTCCTCCAGACCAAAGCATTTGTCAATGTGATCCAGTACCCAAATTTGATTCTCAGCATTGATAGCCTCATCTTTTCTGAAAAATTATGAAAAATAGTTATAAGCTTCCACCTGAATTTCCGAAGTAGTTTGTGCATAACTGTTGTCCGATCTTTTGATCCTCCATATAACATTCTGGATGCGTCTGTCATTGGCGGACTTATGAAAAAAATTTGTATTGTAGTCGCCCTCCTTTAACCAGTAGATCCTGCTTTTCAGCTTCCATGAGACCTCTTCGATTCTCAAGATCTCCCTCTTTCTGTTGCTGAGGAGAGCCATTTCCTCCAAAGACGAGTCCATCGGGTAGGATGCCGTGAAGGATGCATAAATCTGTTCCATCCTATTATTTATCTCAAATAATTCTTTCTTGAGAGCGTTTTTCTTTTCAAATTCCCACACCTTGGTCTTCTTTTTAATGATTTGTAGCTTATGATGGAACCGGTCCCAACCCTGTGGGATATCTTCCACCTCTGAATCTAACCAAATATACTTAACCATTTTTGTATATTCATCATCCTCGAGCCAGATCCTGTTAAACTTAAATGGGCGACCCTTCAACTTTGTCTCAGGATTCCATGCCAGTTTGATGGGCATATGGTCCGAAATATCAGAGACAATGACAGCAGATCGGGGCATTCCCCACTTATCAACCAGGTTATCCTTCACTAAGGCTCGATCCAGTCGCTTACCGACGAAATCATCTGCCATCCGCTTATTGGTCCAAGTGGGTAACATGGGAAGTGGTCGGATATCCACCATCTGCAAACCATGAAACATATCTGAAAGATAAGAAGCCAATGGATCCACTCTGGCCGACTGTCCCCATACTTCATCGGTTTGAAAAGTTGCATTGAAGTCCCCCAAAAAAATGAGGTTTGGCAACGACATAATTTTTTATTCCAGCATCCTTTGCCAGAAAGCAAGTCGGTTACAGTATGGAGCGTATATATTTATCAGATAAATTGATTCTGGTTTGTCTCTGAACTTGCCTTCAAGTAAAATCCCCCCAAAAAATCTGAACGCTTTAAATGAAGCCCGATAAGGATCCCATATGAAAATCAGTCCCCCGGACCGACCGGTCGAATCCACCGCCACCGCTTTCCATCCATGCATAATATTCATAAAGAATTTGATAGCCTTCTCCCTACAACACATAGTCTCTTGAGCAAGAAAGATGATAGGATTTTGAGAACTGAGCAGTTCCCGCAGGCAATTGGCTTTAGAGGCATTGCCCAAGCCCCTGATATTCTGGGAAAGGATATAGGTCATGGCGATGCCAACGCAGGGTTGCGTTCTCTAAGCGCCCTAGTGGGATCCCTATTTCCTTCGCTGACCATAATAGGGATGTCAGTTAGGTCATTCTCATTATCCGCAAACAACGAAATAGCTCTGAATTTGCCCCTTGAAGTTTTTTTGGTCACCTTATGACTTCGATCAATAGGATTCCGGTTGGATGAGAGGGGGGGTTTGTCAAATACAGTGAGTGCCGCTAAATCTAAATTTGGATTAGCAAATATAGATTCAATATCACTCCCCACGGAATTCCTAGGGGATTCCGGAGGGACCACAGGGTCCCCATATTCAGCTTGAAAATCATGAGATA
>CM076584.1:618573505-618729471 GCA_034641835.2 Pinus albicaulis | reverse complement strand
AATAATATGTTTTATTTCTGAAATTAAAAAAATAAAAATAATATATATATATATATATATATATATATATATATATCTATCTATATATATATATATATATATATGTCCAATGAATGACCATAAGGTTGGTCAATAGGATTCAAAAGTATTATACAATTTTGATACAAAATTGTAATTTCTTCATATTTAAAATAGACTTTTGAATACATAAATAAATTAAGCATCTGAAAAAACCTTGAAGACACTCAAATTTTACAAATTAAAAAGTTAAATCTATAATTCTTAAAATTATTAAAAAAAAATTAAAAAAAACATTGATTTATGGTTACATATCCTCTTAAAACATATACAACAAATTTTCTTCCATTGAATCAACACTAACTGTATGAAACCACAAAAACAGTATGCATGTATTGAAGTCATATTGAAATCATAATAAAAACACTAAGCATTCATCCAAGTATAATTCAGAAATAAAAAAAAAAAAGAAAAACAACCCATTCAACACTAACTGTATGAAACCACAAAAACAGTAGGGCCGTATTGGAGTCATATTGAAGTCATAATAAAAACAGTAAGCATTCATCCAAGTATAATTCAGAAACCAAAAAAAAAAGAAAAACACCTATTCAACACTAACCGTATGAAACCACAAAAACAAAAGAGGGGCCGTATTGAAGTCATATTGAAGTCATAATAAAAACAGTAAGAATTCATCCAAGTATAATTCAGAAACCAAAAAAAAAAGAAAAACAGCCCATTGTTCAGAAATAAAAAAGAAAGACAGTCCTGAATATTGAAATTTTATGGCAATCTGATATGTCCTTTTTCCCTGATAATATTCTGTCAAAATTTGAGTTATGTAGAGGAAATTTATATTCTGTCAAAATTTGAGTTCTGTAGAGGAAATAGAGGATGGAATATTAAATGAGACTCAATTGAATGAGATCATACAAATATGTGGCAAAATTCCACTCATGCTAACATTAGCTGCACCATTCATAGGTCGGGCTGATGATAGACATGAAGCTTATTCTACACTGATGCGGCAGAAAGATAAATGGGCGAGTGAAGACTTTAAGGAGATGCGCTACGCTTTTGGCTACGATGCTCTTCCCCATGATTGCAGAGATCCATTTTTAGATATATGTTCATATTTCAAAGGATGGGATTGGCACACTGTGGAAGACATTGTGGGAAAAGTTGAACTGAAGATGTTAGAAAGCAGAGCTCTTGTTACTAGAACCACAAATGGTGTTGCCAGTGTACACGATATCATCTTGACACTCGCTCGCCAAAAGTCAGAGGAAGAGTCACAAGGAAAGCAAGTGAGATTGAGCTTCACCAGTGCAAGTGAACTGATGGCGTACCTCGAAGACAAAAAGGAGGTAACAAATCTATGAACTCAGAAAAAAAAATTGTTTATAGACTGTCTGTTTTGATTTAATTATACTTTATTTTAATGGCATGCAGGGTCCAGCTGAAGGGATTAAGGGAACACATACAAAAATGCATTAACAGATACAAAAATGCATTAACAGAATTTCCACGTCTAGAATACAAAAATGCATTAACAGATTTTCCACGTCAAAAACGACATTTTCCAAATTTTCCACCTCAAACACGAGATTTTCCAAATTTTCCACAGATTTTCACGATTTTCCACGTCAAAAATGTGTAAACAGACTTACTCGATGACCGAAGAGCGCGACTGTGGCAAACACGAGGAGCTGCGGTGACGAGGTGAAACAGAACTCCAGAACGGCGACGAGGTGCGACAGAACTCCAGCACGACGACGAGGTGCAACAGAACTCCAGCACGGCGACGAGGTGCGACAAAACTCCAGCACGGCGACGAGGTGCGAAAAAACTCCAGCACGGCGACGAGATGCGATAGCGACAGACAAAACGCGGGAAGAATAAAATGATTAACTTCGCGGGCGATTTATTTATAGAAAATAGTTCGGCCGAACTATTTTAAATGTAAAAGTTCGGCCGAACTTTTATACAAGTTCGGTCGAACTTTAGTTGCCGGTTTTCCAAACTCCGGCAAAAAATCTGTTTGCCCGCGCCGTTAGTCAGCCGTCAGTCTAAACGGAATCACGAGTTCGGCCGAACTGTAAAAACAAGTTCGGCCGAACTATTTTCATAGTTCGGCCAAATCCTATAAAATGTCTCTACGAACCATTGCCAAAAAAAATTTCAACCCACAATTCTCACAAAAGTGTAACCCAGGTTCACGTTTCCGCTTGATCCTTCAACAATTTCTTCAGCATTAATGACTAGCTTTTCAAAACAAGTTATCGTACACAATAGTTTTCGGGTGTGCGTTAAATAGACCATCCTTTTTAAAGGCTTTAATGGATTCAACTTCACTTAATTTAAAAGTATGTAAAGTCTCTTTGAGATTTACAACATGACCCACATTCTTCATTGTGATTTCTCCAAAAGTAAATGACAAAGAAATAAATTGTCTTTTCCTTTTTCTTTCAAATATAATCATCCAGTCACGATATTTCATACATAATTCAACAACAAAATACCTATCTATAACAAATATTGGCAGCAACAACTGCTTAACTTGAAATCCATAAATTCAAATTGATGTATTACTCTATTTCTTCATGCATACCGTTTCCCCAATGGAAATTTTGTGTTTGTGTAAATATTCGATGAGGCTCTTGTCGAGTTATCATGCAATTGACTTGATTTACAATGACATATTCAATTAGAAAAAAGTTTAAACATGTATTATGTTTCCACAATATAGGATATTTGAACTGCATTGGTCTTTGATTCACATTGAATTTAGGATTATACGGAAAGTCGCAAAATACATGGTTGAAAATGATAGTTGTTGGAGGCAAAGAAATATGAATAGAGACTATGGCTAGAAAATTAGCAGTTGTTGGATCCCTCCCATTTCCTCCTAATTTTTTATTGTTGGACATTGGATAAACCAATGCTCCCCATATGTTTTGCAACATGGAATAACCGCCTCTCATGGATCCTTATCTGTGGCAATGTGTTCGTTGACTAACACCTGCAGGTTTTGTTCTAATGGAAATCATGATTCTCATCAAGTGGTATCATAACATAGGTCACGATTTCAATATTGTTGGGTATGTGTTATATTCTTTCCATTTCTAGTCACATGTGGGGAGGTCACAGGGGGGGCGATATCCCTCCCTGTACATTGTGTCAGGCATAGTAGGGGGGTCAGAGGGGGGGCGACACCGCCCCGGGGAAAAAAAATTGGAGCTTATTTTTCGGTGGGCGAACCTGCCCATGGTTTTGTGCATGAGTTTGCACATGGTTTTGGGGCATGATGGCTTTCAGCCCCTAGTATTTTGTAGATCCGGTCAAGGGAACTACAGTTATGTTCTAATCCAGGGTTAATGGATTGGGGTTTATGTATGCTTCGACATATATATATATATGTGTGTGTGTGTGTGTGTGTGTGTGTTGTAACACTAAAAGGAATATAATGAAAAATCAAGCTAGTCGTCCTGATTTGGGATCCAGGGGAAAATCTCTATGTATATATGTTTTATATTTTATGTTCTCGCTATTGTTTATTTTCTGTTTTTAAGATTCGTTTGCAGATAATTTATGTTCATGGTTAAAACCTATAGGTACACACTTGGATCGTGTTGAGGGGAGATTGTTAGACATTGGATAAACTAGCGCTCCCTATGTGTTTCGTGACATGGACTAACCGCCTCTCGTGGATCCTTATCTCTAGCGATGCGATCGTTGACTAACACCTGCGGGTTTTGGTCAAACGGAAATCATGGTTCCCAACATTTATTTCTTTATTTACTATTGTTGAGATTCAAAAATAAAATTCCAACATGGGTGCATTAAGCACACAGACTCGATGGGCCCACAATGGAAAAATGCGGGGGGTGAATTAGTATTTATAACTTACTTAAAACTTTTAATTTTTCCTTACCGATTTATATACACGACTTTAATGAACCCAACTAATGTATACACGTAGATATCCTTAAGAAAACTTGCATATGACCAGAGATATTATTATGCAGATAATTCTTTACTTAAATTAGTCCATAATTCATTCATCAGATGTTTACTAAGTAGTAAGAATGTGTATTAAGAATAGAATAAATCATCACACATAAGAAATACACATGAACACCATGATTTTAAGGTGGAAACCCAATTTGGGAGAAATCCACCACCGTTGTTGTCTCCATCTTCAATATTTATTATATGGAAAATTGCTTACAATATTGTACTGATCCAGACTCATATCAATATGCTGGAATATACCTGCACAAGGCTACAACCTTCTCTCGTTCTCCACCTACTACTAGAAGGGAGCTCCAACCCCTTGATCTCTTTTACTAGCCACTACTAGAAGGGAGCTTCAACCCCTTGATCAGAACAATAGCTTCTACTAGCAGGAAGCTTCTACTTCCACACTGAAGGCTTTAACCCTCAGAACCACTGCAGACCATGTTTCATCAATTTTCACACTACATCCCACAACTTCAACACAACACTTCATAAAGATCAACACGAATAAACATAACCCAAATTTCAATTAGAACAGTGAGATCATTATAACCAGAACACAGTAATAAACCCAGATATCAGAATCAATATGCAGAATCAATCTCAACCCTGATCATTCATTGTCTTAGAATATATACACTGCTTCACTTTACTGATCATGCGTGTATACACGCTTTCCTTCACACCAACCTACATATAGATTTGAGAAAACTAAATTTTCAGAATATGATCAGTCTTAGAACTAGATCTAAGGCTTCCAGTCAAATATCTTTTCAGTATTGCAGAACCCTTAATCAGTTAGTCATCATTAAAAATGTTTACTCACTTATTGATCAGACTTGTACATATTCAACTTAGCAACATATACAATATTCAAGAAACCCAGATCTACATGAAGACTTCATTAACAAACATCAAAAATACAACAGCAAATAAACATATAACCTCTGCGGTAAGCTTCAGAAAACCCTGACTTCCATATGTGCTTTGGCTGAGACAAAGAAGCATGTATATGCACTTTCACTGTGAAGAACTAGCATATAGATCTATAAATTTTATTACTGCAAAAAGATGCAGATTCATAAACTTATCTAGATTTCTTTACTTCACTTCAGCAACCATGCACCAGGTCATAGATCCAAACATCACATAATTACATCATGCAAGTACATATTCATTTCAGGTCTATATATCATGATCCATCATTGTATCCAAGGGTGCATCATAGATTTAGATCTACCAATAAAACAGAGTTCATCCTATGTAGATATACTTCATAGAGAAGATTCAGTAACAACCCTTATACATGCACACCCTTGCACTATGATCTTCCTCTCCTTATATAGGATTAGCCTTTACCAATACCATGAGCCAAAACCACCCAAGTGTCGATGGTATTCTTCGACAAAATCAAATAGACGATACAACGCTCAATATTTTCGGCTCATACCATGGTAATGCCCCTTGGTATCATAATTTTAGAGCGCAAAAGGTATACGCGACATGGCTTCTTCATGCCTGCGAGTATATGCGACTTACCTTCATAAAAACGGTGTATATACTAATTTTGGATGTATACGTGGGTTTCCTTTATACCAAGTAGCATATATATTTCCTTCATACGCGGGTTGCCTTCATCAAACCTGTATATACATTGAGAAATATTTCTCATTTCATTTCTCTAGCACTTATTGGAACTCCTTTCTCTGTCACATCTAAACTGACCTGTAGAAACATCATTTTTACATCTTTAACAAATAGGTTTCTCTCAAAAGACAGATCATCAAATATGTTTCCATCAAGGAAAACTTCATCGAGTACATTTCCATCAAGGAAAACATATTACATCATAATTCCAACAATCTCCCCCTTTGGACTTGATGGCAACCATGGTGATGTTTGATCACAACAACATGTAGATACCTGATAGATACATCAATATTCAAACACCAAGTTACTCTCCCCCTATGACATCAAGGGGAAAGGGCAGATTAATACCAAACCAAGGTTTATCTTTTCTTGTTGAAAGAAGAGCTCTGTAGAACTGATGCACACTGTATTGACCATGCTCCCCCTGAGTTCATGCTAAATCTTCAAACATATTTTTTAATGAATAACATGACTCTATAACTCAACTGATTATGGCCATTCATATCACCAAGGACTCATATGTACATCAATGATCCAACCAACTGGAATTACATATTTGACTCAACTACCCAACCAAGTGGGTTTACAAATTTGAACAATTCCTTACATGACTGAATATAACAAATTTACATCATAGGTCTTAACATGACCTTTTCATCAAAATTACAGATATGAATTTTTATAACTAAGACCAAAGAATCTCAAACAGGAGATCATAATACAGCAAATCAGAATGCCAACAATGCATATTTCCAACAACGTAGGTGCTCCCCATAAACTTGTGCATCTTGAACACTTTCAACAACCAATTCATCAAAGCATCTTAACCAAGGAGATAGATATCAAAGAAAAGTACAGTAATATGAAACTGGAACAACAACAGAGATTACCCAACATCACGACAAACTGTTCTGAAAGCTCACCCAAATAATTTCTGTCAGCAAAAACCATATGCGGTATTATGCACAGAAACTCGCATATATACGCGATTCGCCTTTATGAAACCAACGTACTAAATTTAATCTTCTGAAATTAATCAGATTTCATAAGAGAGGCAGAGACAACTCCCAGCTTCTATCTGAGATATTAGAATGCTTCCCTGCGAAGAGATTTAGTAAATATTTTTGCAACTTGTTCTTTGAAGGGAACATACTCCAATTTGTGTTCATGTAGGAAGTGATACTTGATAGGAATGTGCTTCGTCTTGGAATGCGTAACAGGATTTTTCGAGATACTAATGGCACTTGTATTATCACATATAATGGAGATGGGAGGTGAACATTTGATTTGAATATCTTGTAATGTCTGCATCATCCAAAGAATTTGTGTGCAACATGATGCGGCAACCACATATTCTCCTGTCGTTGTAGATAAGACAATAGAACTTTATTTCTTGTTGAACCAAGATACTAATCGGGGCCACATATATAATGCACCACCACTAGTGCTTTTTCGATCATCAACATTTCTAGCCCAATCCGCATCTTTGTAAGCATGAACAGGGAGATCAACATTCTTTGGATACCATAGACCAAAGTATTGAGTCCCTTGTAGATATCTGAATATTCTTTTTACAGCCTGAAGGTGAGACTCTTTTGAGTTATCTTGGAATCGTCCAACAATCCCAACTGCATGCATAATGTCTGGTCTTGTCCCGATTAGATAAAGTAGACTTCCAATAATGAATCCATACTTTGGTTAATTCAACATGGGAGAATCATCATGAGAACTGAGGTTACATCTAGTTACCATTGGATTACTCACCGGTTTTCAATATTCCATCCCATACTTCTTCATAATTTTCTTGAGATATTTTCCTTCTGATAGAAATATGCCATTTTTTGCTTGTTGCACTTGTAAGCCAAGAAAATATGTTAGTTCCCCAAGTAAGGACATTTAAAATTCTTGTTGCATAAGAAAAGAAATTTTCTAACTCATGGACTCTTCATTACTTCCAAAAATGATGTCATCAACATACACAACAATAATCAATAATTTGTCATTCTCAATTTTTGTGTATAAGTTACTGTCAGCAGATCCTTTTGTGAAGCCTTGTTGTTGAAGATATTTTTCAAGACGATAGTACCATGCCCGAGGAGCTTGTTTGAGACCATATAAAGCCTTTTTAAGTTTGCAGACAAGTTTTTCATCATTTCCTAGAATGAATCCTTTTGGTTGTTCTATATAAACTTCTTCTTCTAGATCACCATTGAGGAAAGCAGATTTTACATCCATTTGATAAAATTTGAATTGTTGAAAACCTAAAAAAGCAAGAAACATTCTTATGGCTTCAAGTCTGGCTATAAGAGAAAATGTTTCTTCAAATTCTATACCTTCTTGTTGAGCATACCCTTTACAAACAATTATAGCTTTGTTTCTAATATCATCTCCATTTTCATTTAACTTGCTTTTGAATATCGATTTTGTTCCAATAACATTTTTATCATGAGGTCTTGGAACCAATTTCCAAGTATGATTCTTTTCAATCTGATCAATTTCTTCATTCATGGCTTGAATCCAACATTCATCTTTGCTAGCTTGATTTACATTCTGTGGTTCAATAGTGGATAAGAATGCTTGATAGCTAGGGAATCCTACAAGAGTTCTTTTTGTTTAGACAACTGATCCCTTTTCTCCCAAAATTTGGGATTCTAGATTATTCTTTTGAACATACCTATATGGAGCCTTTTTAGATATATCTTATTCTGGTGCTTCACTGGGCTCTCCTTCTATATTGTTTCTATTTGATGAGGGAAAAAATACATCGTCATCATCATCATCTTCATTTGTTGTTTCTATTTCCCTTTTAGGAGTTGTGAGAGACTCATCAATTACAACATTAATACATTCAACAATCTTCTGAAGTATTTTATTGTAACATTTATATGCTTTACTTCTAGAAGAGTAACCAAGAAATATTCCTTCATCTACTCTAGGCTAAAATTTACCAAGTTTTTCATCATTGTTCTTGATAAAAAAAATTCTTCCAAAAACTCTAAAATGCTTTATAGTGGGAAGATTACCATACCAGAGCTCATGAGGAGTTTTATCACTATTCACACGAACATGAGCCCTATTAATAATATTTACTGCAGTATGTTCTGCTTATCCCCAAAAGGTATCAGGAGTTCCATATTCATAAAGCATAACACGAGCCATATGTTGAACTATTCTATTGATTCTTTCTGCCACACCATTTTGTTGTGGGGTTCCAGCTATAAGAAACTCTCTTTTTATGCCATGATGTTCACAGAAATCAAAGAATTCATATAATATATATTCTCCTCCTCAGTCATATCTAAGACATTTTATTTTTAGATCTAATTCATTTTCAACTAGAGCTTTGAAGTTCTTAAATTTGTCAAATGCTTCATCTTTATGTTTTAGTAAACCAATCCAACACATTATAGAGAAGTAATAAATAAATATAATATAGTATTGTTCTCCACGAGGTGAATTTTTCCTTACAAGTCCACATAGATCAGTATGTATAAGTTCAAAAGGCTTACTTGCCGATCCTTCTTTTTCATTAAATTGCACCCTGGTTTTCTTAGCGAATTGCCATGAATTGCATATGGTACTTTTAGGCAGAGTGATGTTGGGAAGATCACAAACAACTTTGAGTATGCTAAATTTTCTTATTTGAGAGAAGCTCAAATGTCCCAATCTTCTATTCCATAGCCAATAATCTGAAGATTTACCTAAGTAGCATTTCTCATGGCTACCTTTCAATACATATAGATTTCTTGGTGTTCTATTTCCTTTTATTACCGTTTTTCCTGTGTCAAGTTCACGTACTACACATTATTTTGAACTAAAGACAACTTCATTTCCTTGATCACACATTTGACTCACACTCAACAAGTTATGCTTTAATCCATCCACATACATAACATTGTTAGCTTTCACCTTTTCTTTTAGAAAAACATAACCTTTTCCTTTAATGATAGCAGGAGAGTCATTTTCAAAGGTAACATTCTTTTCCTTCTCTAGAGAATTGAATGAAAGGAGTTTATTTTTATCACCTGTCATGTGTTTTGAACATCCGCTATCAATGTACCATTTATTTCATCCCCTTCTGCAAATAAATCTATGCCACAACTTTCAACATGTAAGTCCTTTCTTCCCCTTCTGCAAATAAATCTATGCCATAACTTTCAACATGTAAGTCCTTCTTTCTCCATACCTTGGAATTTGAAGGTATGTGATCATTTTGGTTGAATTTTGCTCCTACATTCAGATTCTTCATGTCCATATTTATTACAATAAAAAAATTCAATTTCATTTTGAAGAGGAGAAAAGTTGTTATAAGTATTCTTCTTTATTCCAATCTCATTTCTTTGCTTTCTTGCTTCTCTGGTCATGATGGCTTTGTATGCAACACATTGAGAAGCTTTATCACCAAATCATGACATCAGAAACATTTTCGATTAAAGAATAAATTTTTGCGATCATGAAACCTTATATTTATGTTTACCTGCTAATTGATATTTTTGTTATTTTTCTTCCTTGAATTGAAGTGGTCATGCTTTACCTGGGTGGTCTCTTTGTGCTTTTGTTGAGTGAAAAAATGTTGTTGGCTGGCGTTAGTTGCTTTTAGATAGCTTGGTGTTCAAGACTCAAAGGATTATCCAATATATCCAAGACCTATCTTTTCAAGAGGAGAGTGTTGTACCTTGATAATTTCATCTAAGGTTTCAAATCCTTTAGCAAATCTAAGATTTAAATTTTTCACTTTCTCAATTTCTTTTCTTAGACTTACTATTTCACATTATAATTTCTCATTGTGCTTCTCCTTTTCTATAAGATGATTCTTTAGAGTATCTATGACAATTGTGTTTTCTTCCAAACATATTTTGAGATGATTTATTTCTTCAAGAAAATAATTTTCTTCTAATGCATCCATAAAAGTATATTTAGCCTCACTAGAGTCTTTTTCAAAAGCCATGAGCAGTCTAATATCTTGATCATATTCTCCTTCTTCACTATTTGATAGACCATCACTATCTTCATGAGTATAATAGCTTTTTCTATTGATAAACCATTTATTATTTCCTTTTGCCACTTCCTTTCCATTATCATAGTTATCTTTATGTGGACATTTAGCAACATAATGACCAAATCTTCCACAAGAAAAAAATTTAAGAGGAAGCTTACCTCTGAACCTTCCAGTGCCAAGTTGTAGCTTTTTTTAAAAAATTATCTCATCTTCTTCCTAAACATACCCTGATCCTTCTTATTCTTCTACTTCCTTTCCTTTTGCAGCAGCTCTAAATACAACTTGTTTTACTTCATATGTACGTTCTTTTCTCATTTCACATGTATTCAGAATCCCATGAAGTTGAACAATAGTAAGTGTTTGTAGATATTGCTTCTTTTCAATAAAAGACACTTTTGACTCGAATTTGGAAGTTAGAGATCTTAAAACCTTTTCTAATAGAGTAGTGTCAGTTATGGTTTCACCCAGATTTCTCATATGATTTCCAATATCATCTAGATGTAAAAAGAAACTAGAAATGCTTTCCTCATCATTATTTGTGAGTTTTTCATATTGAATTCTGAGAGTTTGGATTTTATCACTTTTTACCTTCGCATCACCTTCATAACTCACAATTATTTTGTCCCATATCTCCTTTTCAATATTCAACTGCATGACTTTGACAAATTATGATTTAGTCAAACTTCCCAATAATGTATTAACCACATTTGCATTGGTTTCATAGTTCTTTCTTGCGACTGGATCTGTTGGAATCGAAGCTAGATATTAATAACCTCCTTCAACTATAGCCCATACATCTGCTCCAAGAGACTGAAGATAAGAACTTGTCCTTGTCTTCCAGAATATTAAATTGTTTTCATTGAAGAGAGGAGGCCTGATAGATGTTGTCCCATATTCATTACTCATCTTAGCTGATCTTCCTTCTAGCGATTAAGCTTCTTCAAAAGGACCTACTCTAATACCAATTGTTGGAAAAAATATTGAGAGGAGGGGGTGAATCAATATTTATAACTTGCTTAAAACTTTTACTTTTTCCTTACTAATTTCTATACATGACTTTAATGAAACCAACTAGAGTATACACGCGGATATCCTTAAGAAAAATTTTGTATGACCAGAGAACTGATTATGTAGATAAGTCTTTACTTAAATCAATGCATCATTCATTCATCAGATGTTTAGTAAGAAGTAAGCATGTGTAGTAAGAACAAAATAAATCATCACACATAAGAAATACACATGAACACTAGGATTTTGAAGAGGAAACCCAATTCGGGATAAAACCACCATTGTTGTCATCTATGTCTTCAATATTTATTATATGGAAAACTGCCTACAATATTGTAATGATGTAGACTCATATCTACCTACAGAATATTGCAACCTTCTCTCGTTCTCCAGCTGCTACTGGAAGGGAGCTCCAATCCCCTGATCTCATTTACCAGCCACTATTGGAAGGGAGCTTCAACCCCCTGATCAGAACATTTCCTTCTACTGGTAGGAAGCTTCTACTTCCACATTGAAGGCTTCAACCCTAAAAACCACTACAAACCACATTTCATCAATTTTCACACTAGATCCCACAGCTTCAACAAAACACTTCATAAAGATCAACACCAATAAATTTAACCAAATTTCAATCAGAACAGTGAGATCACTATAACTAGAAAACAGTAATAAACCCAGATATCAGAATCAATATGTAAAATCAATCTCAACCTTGTTCATTCATTGACTTAAAATGCATAAGCTGCTTCAATTTACTGATCCCGCGTGTATATGCACTTTCCTTCTCACCAACATGCATATAGATATGAGAATACTGAATTTTTAGAATATGATCAGTCTTAGAACCAGATCTGAGTCTTTTAGTCACATATCTTTTCAGTATTTCAGAACCCTTAATCAGTTAGTCATCATTAAACATATTTACTCACTTATTGATCGGATTTGTAGATATTCAACTTAGCAACATATACAGTATTCAATAAACCTAGATCTACATGAATACTTCATTGACAGACATCATAAATACAACAGTAAATAAACATATAACCTCTCCATCAAGCTTCAGAAAACCCTAACTTCCATACACGCTTTGGCTGAGATAAAGCCGCGTGCATACGCGTTTTCACTTTAAAGAACTAGTGTATAGATCTATAAATGTTATTACTGCAGAAAGATGCAGATCTATAAACTTATCCAAATTTCTTTACTTCACTTCAACAACCATGCGCCAGATCATGCAACCAACATCACATAATTAGATCATGCAACTACATAGTCATTTCAGGTCTGGAGATCCTTATCCATCATTGTATCCAAGCGTGCATCATAGATTCAGATCTACCAATAAAACAGAGTTCATCCTATGTAGATATACTTCATAGAGAAGTATTCAGTAACAACCCTTATACATGCACACCCTTTCACTATGATCTTCCTCTCCTTATATAGGATTAGCCTTTACCAATACCATGAGCCAAAACCACACAAGTGTTGATGGTATTCTTGGACGAAATAAAATAGACGATACAACGATAAATATTGTGGGCTAATACCATGGTAATGGCCCTTGGTATAATAATTTTAGAGCGCAAAAGGTATACGCGACATGGCTTCTTCATACCCACGTGTATACGCGACTTCTCTTCATAAAAACTATGTATATACTAATTTTGGATGTATACGCGGGTTGCCTGTATACCAAGTAGCATATACATTTCCTTCATATGCGGTTTGCCTTCATCAAACCTATGTATACATTGAGAAATATTTCCTGTTTCATTTCACTGGTACTTACTGGAATTCATTTCCCTGACACATTTGAACTGACCTATAGAAATATCATTTTTACGTCTTTAACAAATAGGTTTCTCTCAAAAGACAAATCGTAAAATAAGTTTCCATCAAGGTCAACATATTACATCATAATTCCAACAATCTCCCCCTTTGGACTTGATGGAAACCATGGTGGTGTTTGATCACAACAACATGTAGATACCTGGTAGATATATCAATATTCAAACACCAAGTTACTCTCCCCTTGTGACATCAAGGGGAAAGGGAAGATTAATACCAAACCAAGGTTTCTCCTTTCTTGTAGAAAGAAGAGCTCTGTAGAATTGATGTGCACTATATTGACAATGCTCCCCCTAAGTTCATGCTAAATCTTCAGACCTATATTTTAATGAAGATCATGACCCCATAACTCAACCAAGTATGACCATTCCTATCACCAAGCACTCATACATACATCAATGATCCAACCAAGTGGAATTACATATTTGACTCAACTACCCAACAAAATGGGTTTAAAAATTTGAACAATTCCTTACATGACTGAATATAATAAATTTATGTCATAGGTATAAACATGACATTTTCATCAAAATTACAGATATGAATTTTTATAACCAAGACCAAAGAATCTCAAACAGGAGAACATAATACAACAACCAATCAAAATGACAACAATGCATCTTTGAACAAGGTAGGTACTCCCCTTAAACTTGTGCATCGTGAACACCTTGAACAACCAATTCATCAAAGTATCTTCATCAAGGAGATAGATATCAAAGAAAAGTACAGTAAGATGAAACTAGAAAAACAATAGAGATTACCCAACATCACCACAGACTGTTTTGAAAGCTCACCGATAGAATTTATGTCAGCAAAAACCATACGCAGTTTTATGCACAGAAACACGCATATATATGTGACTTGCCTTTATGAACCAACATACCAAATTTAATCTTCTGAAATTAAGCAGATTTGATAAGAGAGGAAGAGACAACTCCCACCTTCTATCTGAGATATTCAAATTCTTCCTTGGGAATAGGTTTAGTAAATAGATCTGCAACTTGTGCTTTGAAGGGAACATACTCCAATTTAAACTTTTGTTCAAACACTTTTTTACGTAGGAATTGATACTTGATAGGAATTTTCTTGGTCTTGGAATGCATAACAATATTTTTTGAGATACTAATGGCACTTTTATTATCACATAGAATGGATATGGGAGGTGAAAATTTGATTTCAATATCTTGTAATGCCTGCATCATCTAAAGAAGTTGTGTGCAACATGATGTGGCAACCTATATTCTACTTCCGCTATAGATAAGGCAATAGAAATTTGTTTCTTCTTGAACCAAGATATTAATCGTTTCCCCATATAGAATGAACAACCACTAGTGCTTCCTTGATCATCAAAATTTCCATCCCAATCTGCATTTCTGTAAGCATGAAGAGTGAGATCAACATTCTTTGGATACCATAGACCAAATTCTTGAGTCCCTTGTATATATTTTAATATTATTTTTACAACCTGAAGTTAAGACTCTTTTGGGTTAGCTTGGAATCATCCAACAATCCCAACTTCATGCATAATGTCTGGTCTTATCCCGGTTAGATAAAGCAGACTTCCAATCATTGACCTATACTCTGGTTGATTCACCATGGGAGAATCATCATGAGAACTGAGGTTACATCCAGTTAAAATTGGAGTACTTACAGGTTTGCAATATTCCATCCCATACTTCTTCATAGTTTTCTTGATATATTTTCCTTGTGATAGAAATATGCCATATGTTGCTTGTTGCACTTGTAAGCCAAGAAAATATGTTAGTTCAAAAAGTAATAACATTTCAAATTCTTGCTGCATAAGAGAAGCATTTATGACTCATGGACTCTTCATTACCTCCAAAAATGATGTCATCAATATACACAACAATAATCAATAATTTATCTTTCTCAATTTTTGTGTATAAGTTACTGTCAACAGATCCATTTGTGAGACCTTTTTGTTGTTGAGATTGCAACAAGATGATGAGCTTAGTGGAAAGAAGTCGTCTTTAGTAAGTGGGCTTGCAGGCTATTTTTGGCGCAAAGTCTATTTTTAGACTGTGTCTATTTTTAGACATATGGATCATGTTCTATGAGTTGCAGGTTGCTATTTGTGGATGGTTGGTCAAGTCGGAAAAAATAGATGGACTTCTATTTTTAGACATATTGGGCGGAATCTATTCTTAGATTGCCAGTATAAAAATAGATATGTCGAATATTATTAGCTCTTAATAATATTTGGACTATAAACATTATCTTATTCTCTTGGGAGCACTTCAGTTAAGAGCACAGATGTGGCACAGGAGCTGACAGAAGGAATTAGGCTAGTCCTGAGAGTTAAGTGGATCTATTGCATGGAGAATTCAGTTAGAACTCATGTGAGAGAGTTTGGTGGAGTTGATTGAGGAAGTTAATGGAGTTGTGTTCAGTTTAACTGAGTTAAACATAGTTGAGCTAGTTGTATCTAGTCTAACTGATTGATACACTAGTGAGAGTGGTGTGAATTAATTATTAATTAATTCACTAATTATTAACTCATTAATCAACTAAATAATACATCACTTAACTACAGTGCATGGACAGTTTCAGTGGAGACCAGTGAAGAGGTAGGTGAAAGAGCAGTGTGACTATCAGTTGTGACTATAGTGTTGCATGATTTGCAACAACCAGTGATTGGAGAAGCAATGAGGATCAAGGCATTGAAATCTAGGGTGTGGTTCAAGTTATTTATGAGCTATTCTACAAAGCATTGATTATGCACAGAGGCTAGCTATCAGGTGGCAGAGATTGGAGCATGTGTTTTGCTAGATCTAGCTTGATTAGTGTGTAGCAATTGGAGGTTGTGCTGAGAGCTTCTGAGGAGCTTTGTACAATGATTGTTACATGATCTCTATGAAATATAATATACATATATTTGGGGTTTTCAGCTTTAAGCTTTCCCATGAAATACTGTGTTCATATGTGTGATTGTTTATGGTTTTAATGTGCGCATGCAATTGATTTTATTTCCGCATGTAATGATCAATGGTATAAGAGATTCTGTATTGTGCATGAAGTTAAAATAGTGTGTGATCAGGAGAATATCGGTGAATAATATATCAGTTATTCAAATTTTCTACATGGTATCAGAGCGATATTTATCATTGGAGCAATTGCAAAACATTGAAGCGGTTGAGTTTTGTGCTGGTGGAATTTGAATTTGCAGTAGTGTTTTCTTGGTGTCGAATTTGAGATGTCTTTGAACGGATTGCGATTGGAGTATGACCTTGAGGGCAGCTCGAATTATATTGCATGGAAGGATAGGATGGAGGTGGTGTTGGATGACAATGGGTTGAAGGAGTTCATAGATGCAGAAATTCCAAAACCTACTTCTAGTGATGCTGCTGTACTTGACACATGGCAAAAGAAGACAACAAAGTGTCGAAGGATTCTATTGGAAGGTGTGAAGGATCACATAGTTTCCAACCTTCATGGTAAGGCTTCTCCATTCTTGATGTGGAAATATTTGACAGATTTATTTCAAAGCAAGAGTGACCAAAGGAAGTTGGCACTCAAGGATAAACTCAGAAACATAAAAATGGAGAAAGGCGACAATATGCCCAAGTACCTCACGAAGTTCATCCAATGCAGGGATGAGCTAGGAAGTGTGGAGGTTACTATTGATGACGAGGACTTGGTGAGCTTGGCTCTCCTTGGGCTTCCGAAGAGTTGGCATTCCTATCAGGACTCTGTCAATGGTTGGGAGAAATTGCTAGGATGGGAGTGGCTTTGGTCAGATCTTGTGCAAGAGGAGATAAGGCGAAGTACCAAGGATGGATCTTCAGCAAAAAACTCAGATGAAGAAAATTGCGCTTTGGCTTCCAAAGAAAAAAAGGGGAAGAGTAGGAAGCTTGCTTCTCAATCTGGTGCGAAAGGCAAGAAGAAGGACATGTCCAAGGTGAAGTGCTTTCACTGTCACCAACACGGACATTACGCCACTAGTTGTCCATAGAAGAAGAAAAATAAGCAGGCTGCTGGATCTACAGTTGGAGAGACCTTAGCCTCACAGTTTGAGTTGGATTTTTCATTAATCGCATGCTTGGTCTCAAGTGTGATGGGTTCAGTGTTGTTTCTTGTCAGTGGTGTGTCTTTTCACATGACAGGAGATTGAGATTTGTTTACTGATCTAGATGAGAAAGATCTTGGAGTGCACATCGAGATGGGCGATGATGGTCGATACAACGCGACCGGTATCGGTACCATTTCCTTTGAGAGGGAGTCTAGTAAACCCTTCGTATTGAAGGAAGTGATGCATGTTCCAGGATTGAAGAAGAATCTTATCTCTGTGGCAATGTTAGAAGACAAGGGATATGATGTTGTCTTTAGCGAGGGAAAGGATTTCCTGCGCAGTAAGGCAACTGGTGAGACCCGGAGGATAGGGGTTCGAGTTAAGAACCTTTATCAATTGCAGGTAGATGGCTACACAGCAATGGCAGGCAAGGCAGAAGGAGTGGTGAGCCGGGATGATGGCGAGTTGTGGCACCGGAGATTGGGCCACCTTCACCATGGAGCTTTGAAGATACTGCAGCAGATTTCCACTGGGCTTCCTAAAGGCACTCTTGCGCAGTCAGATCAGTGAAAGGGGTGTACCTTGGGAAAATTTGTGAAAGCCACCTTTCATGAGAAGGATAGTCACGCCATGACGATCCTTGAGAGAATTCAAAAACGTTGTGTGGACCTTTCTCAGTAGCTTCGATGTAAAAACACCAGTACTATGTGATATTTGTTGATGATTTTTCTCTGAGGTCGATCTTCATGCAGAAGAAGAGCGAGACATTTTCAAAGTTCTGTGAATTCAAGGCGCTGGTTGAGAAGGAATCGAGGAAGCATGTGAAGGCTCTTAGGAGCGACAATGGTGGTGAATTAATCTCTGGCGATTTCAAGGAATTTTGCAGTGCAGAAGGAATTTGAAGAGAGCTCATAGCACCTCATAACCCACAATAGAATGGGGTTGCTGAGCGGAAGAACAGAATGATCATGGGTGCTGCACGGGCGATGTTGCATGACCAGGGCCTTCCCATACACTTGTGGGCTGAGGCATGCAATACTGCAGTATATGTGCAGAACCGTTGTCCTCACAGGATACTTGGCATGAGTACACCCGAGGAGGCGTTTTCTGGTAAGCAGCCTAATATTTCCCATTTGAGGATTTTTGGTTCATGTTTACATTCATGTGACAAAGGATGCCAGGAAGAAGTTGGAGCCGACTGCAGAGGTTGGGATATTTGTGGGGTACACTGATACACCACACAACTATCGTGTGTATTTGCTAGACAATCGCAAGACTGTTGTGCGACAGGATATCAAATTTCATGAGGAGAAAGCCATGAAGTTTTCACTTGAGAGGGAGCCACACTTGCATGCAGATGAGGAACTATTAGTTCTTAAGGATGAGTCTCTAGATGTGGATCAGCCACAAGAGGAGGTTGATGGAGTGGAAGAGACCACTCATGCAGCGCCAACCATCAGAAGGCGGAAGCGCACTATAGAAGCTAAGTGACTGGCTCATGATGCAGAGAGGGTTGTAGGAGCACCTACATCACAGCGCAGACAGAGACAGTCACCTGATCGGTATACTGGATACATGGTTCTTATGAGCAAGTGTATCGTGACAGAGCCATCCTCTTTCGAGGAAGCTGTGGAGGATCCTGCATGGGTAGATGCCATGGTGGAAGACTATGATTCGATTGTCAGAAACAGTGCATGGGAGATTGTCCCAATGCCGGAAGGGAAATCAGTGGTGGGTTCGAGATGGATCTACAAAGTGAAGCATGCAGTTGACGAGAGTGTGGAGAAGTACAAGGCAAGATTTGTTGCTCGAGGCTTTTCACAGATTGAGGGGATCGATTGTGAGGAGACCTTTGCACCTGTCGCAAGGTATTATTCCATACGGACGATTCTTGCTCTCTCAGCGTAGATGGGGTGGCACATTCATCAGATGGATGTGAATATTGCGTTCCTCAATGGCGTGATTGAGGAGGATGTGTACATAGAGCATCCTTAAGGTTTCGAGATCTTCAACAGCGAATCGCATGTGTTCAGACTCAAGAGAGCGTTGTATGGGTTGAAACAAGCACCTCATGCTTGGTACACACGAATAGACAGTTATTTCACCGGACTTGGATTCTCCAAGAGTGAGGCGGATCCGAACCTATACCAGATTGTGGTGGAGGGTAAGTTGCTGATCATTGTACTATATGTAGATGATTTAATTTTCACAGGTGATGAACTGTTGATACATTCATGCAAGGTTGATCTTGCAAAGGAGTTTGAGATGAAGGACTTGGGCCTCCTTCATTATTTCCTAGGATTGGAAATTTGGCAGCGCAGTGATGGGCTGTTTGTTTCTTAAGGCAAGTATGCCTGGGAGATACTGGAGAAGTTCAACATGCATGGCTGCAAGCCTGTTGATACTCCTCTTCATGGTGGATGGAGGAAGGAGGATGCTACTTTGGCAAAGGTCATGGATGCCACTGTTTATTGACAGTTGGTG
This sequence comes from Pinus albicaulis, assembly GCA_034641835.2. Classification (NCBI taxonomy): domain Eukaryota; kingdom Viridiplantae; phylum Streptophyta; class Pinopsida; order Pinales; family Pinaceae; genus Pinus; species Pinus albicaulis. The sequence goes on along the minus strand of CM076584.1, from coordinate 618,709,405 downwards.
GGGTCGCTTATGTATCTGGTCAATACACGACCCGACATATGCTATGATGTTAACTAGCTTTCACAAGCTATGGTTAATCCTACCAAGCTCTACTGGAAGGAAGGCAAGCATGTATTGAGATATCTTAGAGGCACATTGGGATATGGATCATGGTACAGACAGGAGGATGAGTTGAGGTGGCATGGCTTCACGGATCGATATCATCATATCAGAGATTGTGTGCAGCAAACGATCATGTTACTTTCATATATTCCCACGGAGGGTCAGGATGCTGATATCTTGACGAAGGCACTCACCAGGAGCAAATTCGAATACCACAGAGGCAGGATAGGGGTGGAAAATAATCCTTATCTTGTTGAGAGGGAGTGTTGAGATTGCAACAAGATGATGAGCTTAGTGGAAAGGAGTCGCCTTCACTAAGTGGGCCCGCAGGCTATTTTTGGCGCAAAGTCTATTTTTAGACTATGTCTATTTTTAGACATATGGATCATGTTCTATGAGTTGTAGGATGCTATATGTGGATGGTTGGTCAAGTCGGGAAAAATAGATGGACTTCTATTTTTATACATAATGGGCGGAATCTATTTTTAGATTGCAAGTCTAAAAATAGATATGTCGAATATTATTAGCTCTTAATAATATTTGGACTCTAAACATTATCTTATCCTCTTGGAGCACTTGATTAAGTGCATAGATGTGGCACGGGAAATTTGACGGAAAATTACGCTATTCCTAAGGGTTAGATAGAATACTGCATGGATGCTTTAGTTAGAACTGTAAGAGAGATTTGTTGTTAGGATTACAGTTGAGAAGTTAATGGAGTTGTATTCGGTTCTAACTAATCTAAACATAGTTGAACTAGTTGTATTTAGTCTATTGATTAATACACTAAATGAAGGTAATTAATGAGTTAATTATTAGTCATTATTCGTTATAAACTCATTAATCAACTAAGACAACCACAGTTAATTTAGTCATGAAACAGTTTCAATGAAACCGATCGAATGAGTGAAAAAGCGAGGTTAACTATCGATTTGCAGGCTATCTTTGTGCATATTTGCAACTACTAGTGATTGGAGAAGCCCATGATGATTTTGCAGTACAATCCGGTGGATTAATTCATTATGAAGCCATTCTCCCAGCCTTCATCACGCAATATGGGCTGCTTATCGAATTGTGATTGGAGCATGTGTTTTTCTAGATCTAGCTTGATTAGTGTGTAACAATTGGAGGTTGTGCTAAGAGCTTGTGAGGAGCTTTGTACAATTATTGTTACATGATCTCTATGACATATAATATACAGATAGTTGGGGGTTTTCAGCTTTAAGCTTTCCCATTACATACTGTGTTCATATGTGTGAATGTTTATGGTTTTAATGTGCACATGCAATTGATTTTATTTCCGCATGTAATGATCAATGGTAGAAGAGATTATGTATTGTGCATGAAGTTAAAATAGTGTGTGATCAGGAGAATCTCGGTGAATAATATATCAGTTATTCAAAATTTCTAGAGTTGTTGAAGATATTTGTCAAGACAGTAGTACCATGCCCGAGGAGCTTGTTTGAGACCATATAAAGCCTTTTTAAGGTCGCAGACAAGTTTTTCATCATTTCCCAGAATGAATCCTTCTGGTTGTTGTATATAAACTGGTGCAGGGGTAACCCCGCTTCACCCACATTCCCGGTTTAGCTCAACTTTCCAACTCAGCTGTGTGTAAGTGCATCCAATTGTTCATGCCCAATCATTTCCACATCCGGCAATCTCACACTTCTCTTATTCCACGCTGGAAATTTCAAACAAATAAGTCTGGGCTATTTTAATATCTCAATTCAGAGAATTGAGATATTAAATCAATACTCTATAGTTATAACCCGACAAATTCTTATGTGTACATATGCACTAATTCTGCATTTACAGCCATTATACGTGACATAATAGGTTGAGCTATTAAAACCATATTGATTGATCCTCGGCATGTATCATATATTAAACCACATTCGCATATTCCATTATACGTAATGTATCCATATATATATACGACATCCTTCTATTATTAACGGAACCCCACAATAATCGGCCTACCTTTATTAACTCTTAAACCTTAATCAAATTATTTTAACATATTCCATTGGACCTTGTATTAAAGTCAATAAACCAAATTTTTTACATATATGACTCTGCCCTGAGCCCACAATACAACCAAAGACCAACCAACCGAACGCACCATACCTGGCTTAACCTCCGAGCTCTTCTATTAAACCTCGGGCAAGTTCATCACGCGATCGCCATTCGATATCAAGCCTCCAGATCGATAGCTTGTATTAATATCGCTCGGCGTCTTGGTTCGATGTGTAACGCGCGATGGCGTGGTTTAAACAGTGGTTTTCCACGCTGCTCAAGGACACACATCAGGCCCCCTATGGAATCACTACGAATTCCTCAATACCACTTTCCGTATAATGGTGGTGCGATGAATACCACCATTCGTTTAAACCGATGTTACTGTTCCCTGTGTCATGGTTCCGCCTCTCCAGGTTCCATTTACAACTCACTTCCGTGTACAACCTCGGTTCGTGGTTCCAATACGCTCAATGGTGTTATTCGACTGTTATCCTTATAATAGATCTCCATTATAATTAAAGCTCATTCACAGCAACCGGACTCCGCTTCATTTCACAAAATCGTTCCTCAAGAACTCAGCTCCATTCGCTGACTCCCCACACGAATGCAGGGTCTCTCTTCCGCGTTAAGTTCTCAACACTGTATTTCTTCACAATTCAACTTCGTTCTTCGTTATACAGTGCTCGTCCGATGAACACCAATATCGCTTATGCGTGAATTAAACGATGCCTCTGTTGGGCATACACTCACGGTTCTATCACTTCCCTGTCGACAGTATCGACAGTATTTACATCGATCCCACTAACTGTATACAGAGCACCATTAATCCCATCACAGGGTTCTCGATTATCACGTATTCAGATTATTCTCTGCCAGGATGCATGCATATTCACACAGAACTTATTTAATCAAAACAGATATACATTCACACATAAACTAAATCCACAAGGCACAAACATACTAAAACATTTCTTATTTACACAATGGGTTGACATATAATTACTGACTAGCCAGATCTTCAATCTGATGGCCTTCTTCCTTTCCTATGTAGCTCTCTGCAGGTACAGGTGCAGGCCTATGTATCCCTTCCTGTGCAGGTCTCTCTCGACTCAGTCACAGAGGTTTGTTTTATACATATTGGAAATCAATCGATTCACTTCTTTTATGACTCTTGGACTCCTACAGCTAGCCTGACTTCTGAACTGACCATCTCTTCGGGTGCCCATCAATCATTCGGCAGTTACAATATTTTCCTTTCTAAGTAATTAAAATAACTCAACTATGGATATTTACATGGGAAAATAAACATGAGACCCCCCTCTAATGTTTATTTATGTGCAAAAAGTGTTTCGGGTCTAATGCTCCTGCATCAGACTCCCCAGGTTCAAATGATTCATGATCTCCTGATCATGTGCTTCATCTTTATCTGCCTGGATCCCATACTCTGTTCTGCAACTGGTTATTTGTTGTAGCATTCTTCCTTCGCCTTCCTCCTGGCTTCCATACTTTGTGCTGTAGCTTTCTGCTTGCTATGCCCTCACCATCAGTGACTGTCTCTTTCTTGCTGCTGCTAATTCCCTGCTTCTTTGCTACTGTCCTCCTCTGAGGCATCCTCTGCATCAGTTTCCTTATCCATCCAATTTCTCTGTCTAATCTTTCCTCTGATTGTAGGATGCTTGCTTCTGTTTGATGCATTCTCATCTCTTCAGTTTTTACAGCTGCCCAAGCTCCTATGCTTACTACCACCCGATCATCCATGTCCTCTCTGCAACAGTAAAACTTATGCTTCTCTGCTGGCAACACCTCAGCTTGTTGCTTCAGCACTCTCTCCAGCAACACTCCAAGTTGTTGTTCTGGCAACTCACTCTCTCCTCTTCTGAATATCTTCAGCAAACATTCTTGCCATCTCCTTTGGCCAAACAAATCATCAATATGCTGCAAGTCAAGTTCAGCATCTTCTTCTTCTGTCTTGGAAATCTTCAGCAATTGCCTTCCTTCTTCTTGATTGATTCCATCAGTCAAACCAAGTTCTCTAGCCACTGTATCTTCATCTTCTGTTAGAGTGAACCTCTGATTCTCCACTGCTGTAGCAGCCCCAACAGTCTGCCATACAGTCTTCTCTTCAATATTCTCTTGGCTATTCGAACAAGCCAATTCTTCCTTGCTATCAATAGCAGCAATATTTTCCTGCATTTGAGACATGGCTGTCTCATCTCCATCCAGCTGCTCATCCTTATTCTGCGACAGCTCTTCTTCTTCTGAGACAACTCCAACTGATGGATTTTCTTTTGTTTTGCCTGTCAACACAGCCACTCTTTCAATTCCAGAGTCCCAAGACCCAATGGTCCCTACTGATGATTCAATCATCAATTCTTTTCTATCTTCATCCCATTGTGTCTTCACATTCTGCAGCCCCCAATTCTGAAATTGAGGTCTTCTCTCTTGTAAGGAATCCTGCTGATTCAACATACTCTATAGCAGCTCATTTTCTCCATTCCATGGTATAAATTCTTCCACATAATTCTCCTTCTCTTTCAATTGACTGCCCCATGCTGTCAATTCTCCTTCATCATCAACAGGATCTGCATTCATCAAACATTTGTTAAAACAAAATTCACAAGGCCTCAAAGCCTTTCCTTCTTCTGTCAGCATCTCAGTATGCTGTCCCAACTTCCTTTTCTCTTCCATCAGCACATCAGAATGTTGATTCCAAATCTTCAAACATTTCTTGAGACTATCAGCCAGTCTCTCTTCTGCACCATCCTCTGCAAGGATTTCTTTATGCTCTAGTTCACAAGAAGGAACTTTCTCATCTTCAGTCATCTCTGTCCTTACCATTTGAACACATTCTCTCTGTGGTTCTATCCTCTGCTCATGCCACAATATTGGCATCTCACCACAATCTTCTTTATCTTCTGCTGTCACTATCTCCTCAGTCTTCATCAGAATAAAATCCTGATTTCCCATCTCTGCAAAGATTCCAGCTACCTGTCCATCATTCTCCACATGGCCATTTATCAAAAGCAATCTGTCATTATCATCATAAATGACAAATTTCTCATCATCAACCCCATTGAAACAATCTCTTCTATAAAACAAGGAATTAATGAATTCCTCCTACTGCAGTAGTTCAATCTATTCTTCATATGAAAGATACTCATCATACTTCACTTGGAAATAGTCAGCTTCATCTGTATCAGTTCCATCATGTGAATTGTCTTCATTAACACCTGCATTCAAACACAACTTGTCAGATGAAAAAACACAAGACCTCATGGTCTCAAATGGTGATTTGGTCATCAAATCTTTCTACTGTTCCAAGTCTTCTATCTTCTCCAGAGATTCTTCAATGGTCTCTTCTTCAGAGTCCTCAAGTTGTTCAACCTCTAGCTTCTGGCCAATATCACAAACTAAATCTCTTCTGATTCCAATATGTTGGAAAGCATAATCTTTCTCCAACTGTGCATGGACATCCTCAAAACGTGTAGCTACTCCATTTTCTTCCTCAATGATAACATCAGCAGTTTGTCCTTCTCACCTGTTGTTCCTGCAATCATACAAAATATGTCAGATGTAAGGCTCTTGGACCGCTGGGTCCCACTTGAATCTTCAGTCTCCAAGTCCCTTTCCAAATACTCAATCACTCTGAGTATTTATTTCTTCTTCCGAGCATTCACCATCTGCTCCTTCTTCCTTAGTAGCCCTTGCCACTTTATCTTCTTCTTCATGAGCCAACCAATTCTCTGGCTTTCTTCTATCCATCTCTTCAATTCATTAATCTCTTCCCATATATCAGCAACTTCTTTCCAATATTCTTCATCTGTGATTCTCTTCCTCATGCCATTTTCTTTGGCATCTTCACACACTCTTCTGCTGTGGTTTCTCTTAGAACCTCTGCAATATTTTCCATCTCTGCTATGGCTCTCAGTAGCCATTCTCTTTCTAGGATTTCTTCACTCACAAGCTGCACTAAGCCTCTGCAACAGCAAGCCCTCTTGCTGCAACTCACCTCACCAAGCTTCTCTCCTGAGCTCCGGCTTTTGGCAAGTACTGGTCCCCTCTCTTTGGAACATCCTGAGCACTCTCTCTGCTCTCTAGGCTTCACTCTGCAACTTTCTCAAGAACACCTATTTTCTTCTTTCATCCAACCTCAGTTGGGAATTATTTCAGGTTCTGCCACACTATTTATGCACTCAGAATCCCTTGCTAGATTCTTCTATCACTGCTCTCAAATCTTGTGATCTACTTCTGCTGAGATGTCTTCATTTGTCTGCGCTCTGTATTCTGCAAACAAATCCTTCCAACCAGAGTTCAATTAAGGCTCATCTTCTCTCGAGAACACTACAAATGTCCTCCTTATCCAGCCTCTAGCTGAATACCAGGCTCACTCTCTTACCTCTCAAGATCCCTAACTGATCTTGCTTCTTTTCTCTTCTTTTCACCTGCACTGCATCTACCTGCTGCAATCTTCTGTCTTCAAATCCAGATTATTCTCATCTAGAGACCTTCACTGTATGTCAAATCAAATCTGCAGTTTCTGTTAAACAGATTCAAACATAAACTATTCTTTCCTGTTCAGTACATGTGCATTTTCAAAACAAACTTTTCAACGAGCTAATTAAATTCTAGCTCTGATACCACTATGGTGCAGGGGTAACCCCGCTTCACCCACATTCCCGGTTTAGCTCAACTTTCCAACTCAGCTGTGTGTAAGTGCATCCAATTGTTCATGCCCAATCATTTCCACATCTAGCAATCTCACACTTCTCTTATTCCACGCTGGCAATTTCAAACAAATAAGGCTGGGCTATTTTAATATCTCAATTCAGAGAATTGAGATATTAAATCAATACTCCTATATAGTTATAACCCGAAAAATTCTTATGTGTAAATATGCGCTAATTCTACATTTACAGCCATTATACGTGACATAATAGGTTGAGCTATTAAAACCATATTGATTGATCCTCAACATGTATCATATATTAAACCACATTCGCATATTCCATTATACGTAATGTATCCATATATATATACGACGTCCTTCGATTATTAACGCAGCCCCACAATAATCGGCCTACCTTTATTAACTCTTAAACCTTAATCAAATTATTTTAACATATTCCATCGGACCTTGTATTAAAGTCAATAAACCAAATTCGTTACATATATGACTTCACCCCGGGCCCACAATACAACCAAAGACCAACCAACCGAACGCACCGTACCTGGCTTAACCTCCGGGCTCTTCTATTAAACCTCGGGCAAGTTCAACACGCGATCGTCGTTCGATATCGAGCCTCCAGATCGACGTCTTGTATTAATATCACTCGACGTCTTGGTTCGATGTGTAACGCGCGATGGCGTGGTTTAAACAGTCGTTTTCCATGCTGCTCAAGGACACGCGTCAAGCCCCCTATGAAATCGCTACGGATTCCTCAATACCACTTTCCGTATAATGGTGGTGCGATGAATACCACCATTCGTTTAAACCACTGTTACTGTTCCCTGTGTCACGATTCCGCCTCTCCAGGTTCCGTTTACAACTCACTTCCGTGTACAACCTCGGTTCGTGGTTCCAATATGCTCAACGGTGTTATTCGACTGTTATCCTTATAATAGATCTCCATTATAGTTAAAGCTCATTCACAGCAACCAGACTCCGCTTCATTTCACAAAATCGTTCCTCAAGAACTCAGCTCCATTCATCGACTCCCCACACGACTGCATGGTCGCTCTTCCACGTTAAGATCTCAACGTTGTATTTCTTCACAATTCAACTTCGTTCTTCATTATACAGTGCTCGTCCGATGAACACCAATATCGCTTATGCGTGAATTAAACCATGCCTTTGTTGGGCATACACTCACGGTTCTATCACTTCCCTGTCGACAGTATCGAAAGTATTTACATTGATCCCACTAACTGTATATAGAGCACCATTAATCCCATCACAAGGTTCTCAATTATCACGTATTCAGATTATTCTCCGCCAGGATGCATGCATATTCACACAGAACTTATTTAATCAAAACAGATATACATTCACACATAAAATAAATCCACAAGGCACAAACATACTGAAACATTTCTTATTTACACAATGGGTTGACATACAATTACTGACTGGCTAGATCTTCAATCTGATGGCCTTCTTCCTTTCCTATGCAGCTCTCTGCAGGTACAGGTGCAGGCCTGTGTAGCCATTCCTGTGCAGGTCTCTCTCGACTCTGTCACAGAGGTTTGTTTTATACATATTGGAAATCAATCGATTCACTTCTTTGATGACTATTGGACTCCTACAGCTAGCCTGACTTCTGAACTAACCATCTCTTCGGGTGCCCATCAATCATTCGGCAGTTACAATATTTTCCTTTCTAAGTAATTAAAATAACTCAACTATGGATATTTACATGGGGAAAATAAACATGAGACCCCCCTCTAATGTTTATTTATGTACAAAAAGATTTTCGGGTCTAATGGTCCTCCATCATAAACTTCTTCTTCTAGATCACCATTGAGGAAAGCATATTTTACATCCATATGATAAAATTTGAATTGTTGAAAACTCAAAAAAGAAAGAAACATTTTTATGGCTTCAAGTCTGGCTACAGGAGCAAATGTCTCTTCAATTTCTATACGTTATTGTTGAGTATACCCTTTACAAACAAGTCTAGCATTATTTCTAATAACATCTCCATTTTCATTTAACATGCATTTGAATATCCAATTTGTTCCAATAACATTTTTATCATGAGGTCTTGGAACCAATTCCCAAGTATGATTCTTTTCAATCTGATCAAGTTATTCATTCATGGCTTGAATCAAACATTCATCTTTACTAACTTGATTTACATTTTGTGGTTCAATAGTGGATAAGAATGCTAGATATCTAGGGGATCCTACAAGAGTTCTTCTTGTTTGGACACCTGATCCCTTTTCTCCCAAAATATGGGATTCTAGATAATTATTTTGAACATACCTGGATGGAGCCTTTTAAGATATATCTTCTTTCGGTGATTCATTGGATTCTCCTTCTATATTGTTGCTATTTGATGAGGGAAAACATAGATCATCTTCATCTTCATTTGTTCTTGTTATTTCCCTTTTAGGAGTTGTGAGAGACTCATCAATTACAACATCAATACATTCAACAATATTTTGAATTCCTTTATTGTAACATTTATATGCTTTACTTCTAGAAGAGTAACCAAGAAATATTCCTTCATCTTCTCTAGGCTCAAACTTACCAAGTTTTTCATCATTTTTCTTGATAAAAAATTTTCTTCCAAAACTCTAAAATGCTTTACAGTGGGAATATTACCATACCAGAGCTCATAAGGAGTTTTATCACTGTTCACATTAACATGAGAATTGTTAAGAATATTTACTGTGGTATGTGTTTCTTATCCGCAAATGGTATCAGGAGTTCCAGATTTATCAAGCATAGCACGAGCCATTTGTTGAATTGTTCTATTCATTCTTTCTGCCATGCCATTTTGTTGTGGGGTTCCAGCTACAGAAAATTGTCTTTTTATGCCATGATGTTCACAGAAATCACAGAGTTCATGTGATATATATTCTCCTCCTCAGTCATATCTAAGGAATTTGATTTTTGTATCTAATTCATTTTCAACCAAAGCTTTGAATATCTTAAATTTTTCAAATGCTTCATCTTTATGTTTTAGTAAACCGATCCAACACATTCTAGAGAAGTCATCAATAAATAGAATATAGTTTTATTCTCCACGAGGTGAATTTTTCCTTACAGGTCCACATAGATCGATATGTATAAGTTCAAGAGTATTACTTGCTAATCCTTCTTTGGCATTGAATTTCACCCTGGTTTTTTTACCAAATTGGCATGATTTGGATATGGTACTTTTAGGCAGAGTGATTTTGGGAAGATCACGAACAACTTTGAGTCTGCTAGATTTTCTTATTTGAGAGAAGCTCAAATGTCCCAATATTCCATGCCATAGCCAATTTTCTAAAGATTGACCTAAGTAGCATTGCTATTGGCCACAATTCAATACATAGAAATAGCTTGGTGTTCCAGTTCCTTTTATTACCGATTTTCCTGTGTCAAGTTCACATACTGCACATTCTTTTGAACTAAAGACACCTTCATTTCCTTGATCACACATTTCACTCACACTCAACAGGTTATGCTTTAATCCATCCACATACATAACATTGTTAGATTTCAACTTTTCTTTTAGAAAAAGAGAACATTTTCCTTTAATGACAGCAGGAGAGTCCTTTCCAAAGGTAGCATTCTTTTCCTTCTCTAGAGCATTGCATGAAAGGAGATTATTTTTATCACCTGTCATGTGTTTTGAGCATCCGCAATCAATGTACCATTTATTTTCTTCCACTTATTCAAAGAAATCTATGCCACAAATTTCAACTTGTAAGTCCTTATTTCTCCATACTTTCGAATTTGAAGGTTTATGATCTTTTTGGCTGAAGTTTTCTCCCGCATTCAGATTCTTCATGTCTAAAGTTATTGCAATAAGAACATTCAATTTAATTTTGAAGAGGAGAAAAGTTGTTATAAGTATTCTTATTTATTCTAGTCTCATTTCTTTGCTTTCTTTCTTCTCTGGTCATGATGGTTTTTTATGCAACACATTGAGCAACTTTATAACCAAAATTATGACATGAGAAACATTGTCCATTAAAGAAGAAATTTCTGCGATCATGAAACCTTCTATTTATGTTTACCTGCAGATTGATATTTCTGTTATTGTTCTTCCTTGAATTGAAGTGGTCATGCTTTACCTGGGTGGCCTCTTTGTTCCTTTCCTGAGTGAAAAAATGTTGATGGTTGACTTTAGCTGCATTTAGATAGCTCGGTACTGAAGAGTGAGAGTATTCTCTGAGATATTCAAGACCTGTATTTACAAGAGGAGAGCGTTGTACCTTGATGATTTCATCTAAGGTTTTAGATCCTTTAGTAAATCTAAGATTTAAAGTTTTCACTTTCTCAATTTCCTTTCTTAGACTTACTATTTCACATTATAATTTCTCATTGTGCTTCTCCTTTTCTATAAGCTGATTCTTTAGAGTATCTATGGAAATTTTGTTTTCTTCCAAACATATTTTGAGATTATTTATTTCTTAAAGAAAATCATTTTCTTCTAATGCATCCATAAAAGTATCTTTAGCCTCACTAGAGTCTTTTTCAAAAGCCATGAGTAGTCTAATATCTTGATCAGATTCTCCTTCTTCACTATTTTATAGAACATCACTATCTTCATGAGTATAATAGCTTTTTCTATTGATAAATCATTTCTTAATTCCTTTTGCCACTTCCTTTCCCTTCTCATAGTTATATTTATGGGGACATTTAGCAGCATAATGGCCAACCCTTCCACAAGAAAAACATTTAAAAGGAAGCTTACCTCTAAACCTTCCAGTGCCAAGTTGTAGTTTTTTTAAAAAATTTATCTCATATTCTTCTTAAACATACCCTGATCCTTCTTGTTCTTCTACTTCCATTCCTTTTGCAATAGCTCTAAAGACAACTTCTTTGACTTCATATGGACCTCCTTTCCTCATTTCACATGCAGTCAGAATCCCATGAAGTTGAACAATAGTAAGTTTTTGTAAATGCTGCTTCTCTTCAATAGCAGACACTTTTGACTCGAATTTGGGAGTTGGATATCTTAAAACCTTTTCTACTATATTAGTGTCAATTATGGTTTCACCCAGATTTCTCAGATGATTTACAATATCATCTAGACATAAAAATAAACTAGCAATGCTTTCCTCATTATGCATTGTGAGTTTTTCATATTGATTTCTGAGAGTTTGGAGTTTAGCACTTTTTACCTTGGCATCACCTTCATAGCTCAAAATTGTTTTGTCACATATCTCCTTTTCTATATTCAACTGCATGACTTTGAAAAATTATGATTCAGTCAAACTTCCCAATAATGCATTGACTACCTTGGCATTGGTTTCATAATTCTTTCTTGAGGCTAGATCTGTTGGAACTGAAGCTGGATATTTCTATAGCCCATACATCTGCTCCAAGAGACTGAAGATAGGATCTTGTACTTGTCTTCCAAAAGATTAAATTGTTTCCGTTGAAGATAGGAGGCCTGATAGATGTTGTCCCATCTTGATTTCTCATCTTAGTTGATCTTCCTTCTAGCGATTAAGATTCTTCAGAAGGACCTACTCTGATACCAATTGTTGGAAAAAATATTGAGAGGGATGGGGGGTGAATCAGTATTTATAACTTGCTTAAAAATTTTACTTTTTCCTTACTGATTTCTATACATGACTTTAATGAACCCAACTAGAGTATACACGTGGATATCCTTAATAAAACTTGTCTATGTCTAGAGATATTATTATGCATATAATTATTTACTTAAATCAGTGCATTTCATTCATCAAATGTTTAGTAAGTCATAATAATGTGTAGTAAGAATAGAATAAATCATCACACGTAAGCAATACACATGAACAATAGGATTTTAAGAAGGAAACCCAATTCAAGAGAAAACCACCATTTTTGTCGTCTCTGTCTTCAATATTTATTATATAGAAAACCGATTACAATATTTTACTGATGTAGACGCATATTAGTATGTAGGCATCTACCTACCGAAGGTTGCAACCTTCTCTCATTTTGCAGCTGCTACTAGAAGGGAGCTCCAACCCCCTGATCTCATTTACCAGCCACTACTAGAAGGGAGCTTCAACCCCCTGATCAGAACACCAGTTTCTATTTGTAGGAAGCTTCTACTTCCACATTGCAGACTTCAACCCTCATAACCACTACAGAACATGTTTCATCAATTTTCACACTAGATCCCACAGCTTCATAAAGATCAACACCAATAAACGTATCCCAAATTTCAATCAAAACAGTGAGATCACTGTAACAACAACGCAGTAATAAACCCAAATATCAGAATCAGTATGTAGAATCAATCTCAACCCTGATCATTCATTGTCTTAAAATACATACGCTACTTCAATTTACTGATCCCGCGTGTATACGCACTTTCCTTCACACCAACCTGCATATAGATATGAGAATAATGAATTTTCAAAATATGATCAGTCTTAGAACCAGATATGAGGCTTTTAGTCACATATATTTTCAGTATTGCAGAACCCGTAATTAGTCAGTCATCATTAAACATATTTACTCACTTATTGATCAGATTTTTACATATTTAAGTTAGCAGCATATATAGTATTCAAGAAACTCAGATCTACATGAAGAATTCATTGACAAACAACAGAAATACATCAGTAAATAAACATATAACCTCTCTAGTAAGCTTCAGAAAACCCTGACTGCCATACATGCTTCGGCTGAGACAAAGTCATGTGTATATGTGCTTTCACTATGACGAACTAGCGTATAGATCTATAAATGTTATTATTGCGGAAAAATGCAGATCTATAAAATTATCCAGATTTCTTTACTTCACTTTAGCAACCATGCGCCCGGTCATAGATCCAAACATCACATAATTAGATCATGCAATTATATAGTCATTTCACGTCTAGAGATCCTGATCCATCATTGTATCCAGGGTGCATCATAGATTCAGATCTACCAATAAAACAAAGCTCATCCCATGCATATATACTTCAGAGAGAAGTATTCAGTAACAACCCTTACACATGCACACCCTTGCACTATGATCTTCCTTTCCTTATATAGGATTAGCCTTTACCAATACCATGAGCCAAAACCACACAAGTGTCGATGGTATTCTTGGACGAAATCAAATAGATGATATAGTGTTCAATAATGTGGGCTAATACCATGGTAATGCCCCTTGGTATCATAATTTTAGAGCGCAAAAGGTATACGCGACATGGCTTCTTCATACCCGTGTGTATACATGACTTATCTTCATAAAAACTACGTATATACTAATTCTGCATGTATACGTGGGTTTCTTATATACCAAGTAGCGTATACATTACCTTAATACATAGGTTGTCTTCATAAAAAATACATATACTTTGAGAAATATTTCCTGTTTCATTTCTCTGGCACTTACTCGAATTTATTTCTCTGTCACATCTGAACTGACCTATAGAAACATCATTTTTACATCTTTAACAATTAGGTTTCTCTCAAAAGACAAATCATCAAATAGGTCTCCATCAAGGAAAACTTCATCGAGTAGGTTGTCATCAAGGACAACATATTACATCATTATTCCAACATTATTTTTGGGTGCATGCCTATTTTTGTTATCCCTTAATTAAGATGCACATTAGACTGTAATCTATTCTCAATGTTGAATTTAATCAGTTAACAGAAAGTGGTAAATTCATTTATCTAGTCTATTTCGATTTAGAGGTAGTTGGTGAGTCATGCAGAGTAATTCTAGTTGTAACAGAGTTCAAAGTGTAGTGGTGCATTAGTTAATGCAAGTTGTAAATAGTTTAACTTAGTTAGCGGAGTTAAACTCAGTTGCGCTAGTTGTAACTGGAGATACACTAGTGAGATATCTAGTGAATTAAATATTAATTAATTCACAAAAAGTGATCTCACATGCAACTGAGGATTTACTATTATTAGTTGCATGCATGTCAAATCTAGTGGAGACCCAGTTGAGTTCTAGGTGAAAGGGAAGTTGACTATCAGTTGTAGGATTATTGGGTTGCACACATGCAACCAAACACCCATTAAAGTTCCCATGATACTTGTGCAGTCAAGGCAGGAAATAATTCCTATATTTTAGGGATAATTACCATCAGGGATTGCGCAAGAAAGGCAGACTATATGAGGGCTGAGAATTGGCTATGTGTTGATGATTTTTTCACATGACAGTGTGAGACATTTAGCTGAGTCTCGGAGGTCTCTTGTGAGAATATTTTTGTATGTAATTGTTTCATGATCCATGATTAATATAAAATAGAAGATAGTGAGGTTTTTAGCTATAAGCTTTCCCCAGAAAATTATCTGTGTTGCATGTGATTGATCTTTCTTCATGTTCATGTGATTAGCAATTGTGTTTTTAATTCTCCAAAAGATTTGTAGAAGTGATTTAGTATTTAAATTTAGTACAGTGTTAGATCATTTGAATCCAAGATATACATGCATGTTGCATAATTTATACATGGTATCAGAGCGCAAAAAAATTCAGAAGTGAAGTAGGAGTTGAGTTTGTGACTAGATAGAATTCGAATTTGTAAAAAGACTTTCTTGGGGATACTGCTGATTCAAGCTCGAAATGGCTTTAAATGGATTGAAGTTAGAGCATGCACTCGAGGGCAGATCAAAATGTATTTATTGGAAGGATAGGATGGAGGAAGCACTCAAAGACAATAGCTTGAAGGAATTCATTGACAATGATGTTCCTAAACCCGTTGTGGTAGATGACGCAAATCTTGATGCATGGAAAAATAAAGTCGAAAAGACAAGGAGGATCTTGTTGGAGGGAGTACAAGACCACATTGTCTCAAGCCTCCATGGGAAAGCCACATGATATGAAATGTGGAAGGATTTTATGGATCTATTCCAAAGAAACAGCAACCATAGGAAATTGGCGCTCAAAGATAAACTCAGGAAGATCAAGATGGAAAAGGGCGACAACATTCCAAAATATATAACAAAGTTTATCCAATGTCGGGATGAACTGGGGAGCATTAGAATAACAGTTTTTGATGATGATTTGGTGAGCTTGGCTCTCCTAGGACTTCCCAAGAGTTGGCACAGTTATCAAGGCTTTGTCAATGGAAGGGATAAATTTCCAGATTGGGAATGACTATGGTCATATTTGGTTCACGAGGAGTTCAAATGGAAAACCAGAGATGGATCTTCATCTAAGAATGAGGATGAAGAGGATTTTTCTTTGGCTACCAAGGAGATGAAGGGGAAGGGGAAGAAATTCCATTCTAAATCTGAGTCCAAGAATGGCAAGAAGCAAGACATGTCCAAGGTGAACTATTTTCACTATCACAAACATGGGAATTTTTCTACGAACTTTCCACAAAAGAAGAAGAACAAGAAGGTTGGAGGATTTGCAGCTGGTGAGGCCCTTGCCTCGAAATTTGAACTTGAATTCTCATTGATCACATGCATGGTTTAAAGTGCATTAGAATCTTTGTGGTATTTGTATAATGGCGCTTCCTTTCACATGATAGGAGATAAGGAACTTTTCAGTGACATGGAGGAGAAAGATCTACAGATGCATATTGAGTTGGGTGACGATGGACAATACAGTGCTACCAGGATTGGAACAATTACCTTTCATAGGGAGTGAGGTAAACCCTTTCAATTAAAATATGTGATGCATGTACTAGGTCTGAAGAAAAATTTGAACTCATTTGCAATGTTGGAGGATAGAGACTATGATGTTGTTTTTAGTGATGGAAAAGAGTTCCTTCGACATAAAACAACGGGACAAGCCAAGAGGATAGGGATTCAAGTTAATAATCTCTAAATGCTGGAGGTAGATGGCCGCGCAGCAATTATGGGCAAGGAAAATTGAGTGGTGAGCTAGGATGAGGGCGAATTATGGCACAGGCTATTAGGCCATCTTCACAATGGAGCCTTGAAAGTCATGCAGCAGATTTCTAGTGGTCTTCCCAGGGGTACACTTGCAGAGTTAGACACATGCAAGGGATCTACTATTGGAAAATATGTAAGGGCCACCTTTCATGAGAAGGAAAACTGAGATTCAGGGATCCTTGAGAGAGTTCACATAGACGTGTGTGGTCCTTTCTTGGTTGCTTCAACAACAAACCATAAGTACTATGTAATCTTTGTTGATGAATTTTCTCGTAAGTGTTAGATATTCTTCATGCAGAATAAAGATCAAAAATTCTCTAAGTTCTGTGAGTTTAAGGAACTTGTGGAGAAAGAGTCAAGAAAGCAAGTGAGGGCTCTTAGGAGCAATAATGGTGGAGAATACATCTCTAATGAATTCAAGAACTTCTATAGCAAAGAAGAAATTTGAAGATAACTCATAACGCCTCATAACCCACAACAAAATGGGGTCGCGGAGAGGAATAACATAACTATTGTGGGTGCAACACGAGCGATGTTGCATGATCAAGGCCTACCAATGCATCTATGGGAGGAATCATGCAACACAACGGTACATGTGCAAAATCGTTGTCCTCATAGAGTACTTGGAATGAGTACTCCTAAAGAGGCTTTCACTGGTAAGAAAATTGATGTTTCACACTTTAATATTTTTGGCTCAATATTTTATGTGCATGTGACCAAGGACACCAGGAAGAAGCTAGAACCAACAACTGAGGTTGGGATTTTTGTGGGGTACACTGAAACACCCCATAATTATCGTGTGTATTTTCCAAATAGAAAAATGATTGTTGTGCGATGGGATATCAAATTTCATGAGGAGAAATCCATGCGGTTGTCCCTTGAGAGGGAGCTAGACTCGCATGCAAGGAAGGAACTGTTGGTTCCCAAGGATGAGTCTCAAGATGTGGATCAGCCACATGAGGAGGTTCATGGAGTGGAGGAAAACACTCATGCAGAGTCATCCATCGGAAATGGAAAAAGGCACACCATAGAAGTGGATAGATTAAGACTTGATGCTACAGAGAATGTAGGATCCCCTACTTCATAGTGCAAATAGAGACAGTCTCCTAAACAATTTACTGGATACATGGCTCTTATGAACAAATTTATTGTGACTGAACCATCTTCCTTTTAGGAAGCAATGCAGTAGCTAACTTGGGTTGATGCAATGGTTGAGGAGTATGACTCCATTGTCAACAACAGTGCATGGGAGATTGTTATGTAGGTAAATCCTCTCTGCGGACAGAGACGGTCCCTCTAGCCCTAGGCTAGGTCTAGTAACAAGGAATCATGCTAAGGTGTAGGTTTCTAGATATTCAAATGAAAGAGGACGCGATAAGATAGCCTACCTTTGTTCCAATGCTATTTTCGGTAATCGTAGTGGTTATGATAACTAATCGCTCCCGATTCAGCAAGTCACAATCCCTTCGCTTATCGAACTTGGACACATGCACAAAGATCAGAAAATGACAACAAAATCCCACATACTAATTTCATCCAAAATATACTAATCAGTCAGAGAATATTAGCATATTGAATTCAATAGAGATAAAACACAAGACGGGAACTAGACAATAGTCACTTATATTAAAAGGTAGAAAGAAGAGATACAACCATGCTTTGACGTTGCGGTCTCCTCCAGCGGGGCTCGGGTGAAGCACGTCTCAAAGCTCGTCGGGGAATTTGGACGAGATAAGGGACCTCTTGATGGATTTCTCCTTGTTCTACCTTCTGATAACTCATTTATTCAACTGTAGCTTAGTCTCTCAAGTTCATCACTTCAGTTGTATAATTCTCTTTGTTCAGCTTCTGCTTGTTCAACTAGTTCAGCTACAACTAGTTTTCATAAAGAGAGAAGGCTTGTTTATATAGAGGCAAAGGAGGAGGTTGGGATCCCTAAAAATGTGGAAGGGAGACATATCCTTTAGGAGTGTTCCAAGGGAGGTGGAAACTACTAGCTAAAGGAGGAGGCCCGTAGTTATTTCAGTTCAACCACTCCTAATGACTCATCCCCGAGGTGTTTGGAATGGAACCTCCGCCTCTATTAAAAAAAAAACATTTCATAAATAGCTTGGCGCGGGCATTACACTGGGACAGAGTGCCAAGTGGCATGGGCTTAGTTTAAAATTCCCAGGTCGGCGCGAGGAGGTAAAGGGCTACTCACTCCAAGGAAAAAATAGGGATTTTCACAGCTCTACTCAGGGAAATGTCAACAAGGAGAATGTTGCCTTCATCAAAAGGGATGCAAGGATGTAATTTGAAAATCATAACACTGTGCATTGGTCACAAAAATGACCCTCCAATGTGCGAGTTCGGGATTGCAGGGACAGTGAAAAAATGCTGTGTAACAGATGCCCCCTAAAGCATGAGGTCTGAGGGAGAGGGAGAGGTGAAATGATTTATGAGAAATCGTTCGAACCAAACAACGTTGTCGAAAAACCTGCAATTGAAAATACAATTGACACCTCTAATACATGAACATGTGGCATGGGCGCAACAATCCATAATAGAGTATAAAAATTGGGATCTAGGTATGGACGCAACGTTCCAGTCGTAAAGATCAACAAATAGACTCAGGTATGGTCACAGCCATCCAATCAAAGATTCATGCAATAAGTCATGAAAATCTACAATGAACCCGCAACCTGGATCTTATTAGAAAAAATACAGGGTCTTGCACTCCATCTCGACCCAAAAAAGTACAATTTCTAGCATACGAATGTATGAGCTGAAGTCGAACATGCAATAAAATTGTCTGATTACCAGCCAATGATGAAAGTTGTTAATAGATGCAAGAGAAACCACCAATAATGACAATGGCTCTCAAGGTACACAAGGTACAATCCACGGAATGTGAACAGTGATCTGGCGTCGAACACTTGTGGAGTCAGTCTATCGAAAGCCAATGATGTGGACCTTGCGTCGAATGCGAAGAACCTGCCATTAAGGCATGCAGGCTCCAAGGTACCAGAAGGAGTCTCTAGATCAGTTTCCTGGATAATGATTTGAAGTTGACAGGAAGTGACCTGGTCGAAGGAGGGCCATAATGTTTCCCACATCATCGACACGGGACAGAGGAATATGATGTTTGTGAATCAGGACTAACAGAGAATCATAGGGAGGATGAAAAACTGCAAAGGATAACTTCTCTTAAATATATCAGTAGCACGACACTGGATTTGGTAGTATTTGAGGTCATGATGACGTGGAAAAGAGTGAATGAGAGGTAAAAAGAGATTACCCAAACCCATGGAGGAAAAAATAATGAAATGAGATGTCCCCAACCCGACACGAATGCAGACAAGTGCCATGTTCAAGGGCGACATACTACCAACACAACTAAAATCTGGTCCCATTTTCCCCCACCATTCGTGGCAAGTACCCCAATTATTTTTGAAAACAAGCTTGAAGGGGATGGCATATGCTTGCACTATAAGTTTGTCCTTCGGAAAAATCCATCCTAGTACATTTTACGAGCCCTAGGAAGGAGGAACTTGAATAATGTCATGGTGATGAGGTCCGATGTCATCAGGGTTTAACGAGTCTAACAAAGGGAGAACTTGGCATCTTTTCATGTTTAGAGAGTTTGAAAAGAAGGCAGAAAAGAAAACTCCAACAATCCCTTTTCGTAGGTAATCTCACGGATCTGAAAAGGTAAAAAACTGTGTTTGAGAGAATCTCTTAGTCGCGATAGGCTAAGGTATTCCTTTTTCGTAAATAATCCATCCCAGCCCAAAAAAGGAGTAAATGTATACTGGGTAGATATCATTTCGCAGTCATTTAACGAGTTCAAAACGAAAAGCGTCTCGACAATATTTTCAATTTTAGAGAGTCAGAAAAGAGCTGAAAGATGACTCCAGTAGTGACTTTTTCGTGTTTTTACCGAGTTCGAAAAAGTATAAAATATAACTCGTTACTTCATCCTTGCCACATAAAAACCTGTTGCTGCACAAGAGACATGTGTAAAACATATTTTTCGAAAATAATATTATAAAATAATAAAAAAACATCCCTTAAAACCTAATTAGGGTTGTAAAAAGTTATAAAATGCCAAAAATAGTAAAAAATAATTACTTTTTACTTTTTACCTCTTGTGGAGCAATTTTTTACCCATTTTACTATGCAATCTTGTGGCAACGATAGCAGCCAATCCAGTACATCAATCGCAAATCCGTCAACTCCAGGTAAGATATGAGATCCCTCTTGTCATTTTAAGCTATTCTTTGCTCCCTACATTGGTCAATTTTTAATTTGGGGAGAGAAATTGCAAAATCTAGGGCTGTGTGGTCGGCACAAGTTTCGAGCATGGAGTCGCGCCGACCGCCCTATTTTTAACATTAGGGTGCGCCCATTAGTGCAACTGTTTAAGAAAGAGTCGCGCCAATGGCGCAACGCAATTTCAAACAATAATACCCACCAAATTTCCAAATTATTCACAAATTCAAGGATAAATATTGACTAATATCACTTGTATGTGTGTGTTTACAGGTAGAACAGAGCAAAAATGGTCATTGAATGGAAAGAACAAGAACATAGTGAGGAAGTTGAATTAGCCATGGAAAATGAGGGAGTTATGGAAGCCCTTAGGAACTGTGGTTTGAAAAAATTCTTCCTCACACCATGTCTTTGGGCCCAACCGGAATTGCTACAATATCTTATCAGTATATGGGACGAAGATCAAGATAAGTTCATCCTACGGGATTAGGAACTCGAGATTGATGTTTCTGATGTATACTTCATCATAGGATTATCACATAGAGGTGCAGCACCACTCCTAACCGGTACTCGGCCCTGCATGGAAAACATGTCCATGGTGATAGACAAAGTATGTCGAGGAGCGCGGAAAGGAACCAGTAGTGGGAAATTTGATATACAAACTATCCCGGATTTGACACTACGTGTGGTATTGCATACCATTAATCATGATGTGGGATCGCAAGCACCGCATGAAGCAATGATGACACAGTTTATTCTTGCTGTGGACTACATGGCGCGAACCCTCTTTAACTGGGCAGAGGCGGTGACCATAAACATGAAGTGCCAATTAACCAAGTGCAAGAAGGCAAAACTGAAAAAATTTAGTTATGGATCCATCCTGGTATCGTTCTTCTTAGAACGATTACCATTTTTTTAGCGACAGGAGGTTATAGTTCCGAATCCACCAGTGAGAGAACCTCGGATGGCCCGATGGGTAGCACTAATGCCAAGGGCAGGGGGTGGCCAACAGATGTCTTGGAGGCCGTAATTTTTCGATTGGCTCCATCGACAACTGGTTTTCATGGAGGATTGGCCCTATTCTGGCATAGACTTCACTGGTGACTCAGACCTCCCACTCTCGGAGGGAGAAGATTGGGATGAAGATTTGGGTAAGATTCAATCTTTTATTTTATGATTATTATGATTTATTTTTTGTTTATGTATGTTCTGAAATTAAATCCATGTGATGCAGATGTTGGCCCAGAGAGACCTGTCGGCATGTCACCAATAGCTAGGCGAGCCCCTCACAATTTCGACCCTCAAGGTGAGGACAACAAGGAAGATGAGATAGTGCGCAACCTGGAGGGGATCATTCGAGGAGTCCCAGATTATGCACGTTTTGATGATGTTCCTCCCGCTTATCAGAGACGCACTATAGGAGTGTCTAGCCAAATCCACTGGTTGCTGAGGTGGCTAGTATGAGCCATGACATGTTATCATGAGCATCATGCTGATTAGACACCTAGGTTTATTTTATCTACATATTTTGTGAGACATGATGTCTTGGGATGTAATAGAAACATATATTTTTTGACGTTATGATGCACACAGTTGCAAACAAGCGATATATATATATATACATCTATTGCCTTACATGGATCTTTTTACATGTGATGATGTTTTTACAAATTATGAAAATGAATATTAATACAATGTTATCTAATGTATCAATAATCCACATAATAAGTAACGACCCACAAGAAAGGAAAACATTCATAAAGCACATAAAATTCAAAATATTTCATTTTTATGCAAGCTCGAAAACAAACGTAAACTATGCTTGATATGGTTTCATGTCTACACAAGCTTGGAAAAAAACTAAACTATGCTTGAAAAAAAATAGGCATGCCCCTAGCATGGTGACTCAATTTGAGGTACATGCCCCCCAAGCTTCAGTCCATATGTAATGAACGAAAATCAAATGGAGTGAAGATTCAAGTTACAAGATTAGAGAAAGACTCGACTGGGATTTTACGAGATCTGAGCAAAGACTCAAATTGAACGTGAACGTGTTTCATTGTTTTAACGAGGTTGACACATTAAAAGAATGATACTCAGAGCTAATTCATTTTTTAGTGAGGTTAACATAGAAGACGAACTATCCTCGGGATACCTTGTTTCATTGTTTAAGGAGCTAGACACAAGACAAGGAACTCTGCTCCGTCGACCTTGTTTCAGTTTTTAAGGAGCTTGACACAAGATAAGGAACTCTGCTCCGACAAGCTTTTATTATGATGAATAAGAGGTCATGGATTCCAAGAGGTTCGCATCTGATGGGAGAACAACATCTTGGAAAACAGCACCCAATTCCCCTAGCACACGATGCACAACGGCACTATCACTAAATACGGGCACGGGACAGGTAGCCACATAATTAACTTGCGGCGGGGAAGATACAACCAGCGGATAAAGACCCAGAAGGGACGATGGTGGACCAGATGTCACGTCAAGACCAAATAATGAAAGTTGATCAGTGGTCACGATCCGACCTTTGTGTGGAAAATACATCACACGAAAGAGGAAAGAGACAACCACCCCCATGACATAAGTATAGTCGCGCCCCAAGTGTAAATTGAAATATGGGGGGCCTGGAACAACCATCATGTCTATATAGACATTTTTCCTTCCCAAAGTAAAGATAAACTTTGGAAGGATCCCTAACGGTTGACTGGTTCCTCTATTAAAAGCCAACAGATTCTGCGTAACAGGGATAAACAGTGGAGAACCAAAAGCTTGCCAAGTAGTAGAAGACAGAATAATAAAAGACGCGCCTTCATCTATAATGGTGTTGGGTATGACTAGATCAAAGGTATGTACCATTATCTCAAAAGGCACATAAGAAGGAATGTGGTATCCTACAAATCGAATCCAATCGAAGGAAGCGACCAAACTACTTGGAGGAGGTACCATCAAACTGAGATTGTCATCTCCTGGTGTTACCGAAGCAAGAGGAGAATCCTCTGGGACTTCCATCACGGGAGTAGGAGGAGCAGTGTCTTGAACTACAGGGATGGAAGAATATTTCTCCAAGTCCAAATAATCTGAAGAAACAAGAAGAACATGAGGGGGGTGAGATCCACTCTCAATAGAAAAGACCTGATGAACCATAGGCGGGATCAAGTTGACTGATTCCACGTCTAATGGTTGGTGGGGAATGGATTCCTGAATTTGAATTTCTGAGGGAGCGGGATCGACCAAGGATGACTCTTAACTGATCGTGGAATCAACTAGCGGAGGACTCAAACAAATTTTCTGGCAACCAGCTAGAAGGCAGGGTGCAGAAATAGTAGAGTTGTCCAGCACTCTTGTTGCTTCATCCATATATGGACAAAGGTGAATGGGATGATTCCCTCCACACAAATTACAGGGATTGTTAATCTTACCCTGTTTCTTATGAGTCTTATCAGCACTAGTCGAATATGTACTACCAATATGACTCCCGAAAGCCAAAGACAACGGGGAACGACCGTCGGACCATAGTTCAAGTACCTTGGGAATTCCAAGGTAGTCTCGAAGAAGGTGATCACCTCTGCACAACATGCAAGGGAATTTGACTTTCTATGGAAGGTTGGATGGTTTATCAAGGGAAGGTGTTCAAGGTGCAATAGCTGTAGCATTAGCCTCTCGCTTATTTGACCTCTTCTTTTTCATCTTCTTCTTCTTCTTCTTAGCCACCTAGTTACTGGAATCCAATATTTCACCAGGCGAAGTAGAAGAGGAGGATGAAGAAACTGAAAAAGAATGGGAGAGGTCCACTTTGGAATCAACATGGTGTTTTTTAGGTGGAGGTGATGGTTGAACAAAGATTACAGTATTCGGGACCATTGAGGTCGAAAACAACCACACGGGAAAACCAATAGTTAACCCAAGAAGAGACAACATTGCCATATAAGGAGCACCAACATTCCCAAAAGCAGGAAAGGGGCCAAGATTCTCTTCAGAGGGGATTCCTTGGTTGGTAAACTCTGGGAATGTTGCCATCAGAAACAATGGTAAAAAATTGTGGGAAGTTAATTTTAAGACACTGAAACCAAACTCTATTGTTTCATATTTTAAGAGTCAAGAAACAGGAAAAAGGTGACTCTATCACTTTTAGGTTGAAACGAGCATGAAAGGACAAGTGCTCGAAGATATTTTCAAATTTAAGGAGTTAGTAAAGATCAAAAATGACTTCTTAGGTAATCTAAGAAAGAGGGTATACACCTTGGTGATCAACTGAAAGAGAAATGACCAAGGACTTGACGTACATGCAGGTAATCTCCCCGAATGTTGTGTTTGGTGTATCATGGTTACAGGGTGATAGACTCGGCTTCCTATGGATAAAAGGATTGAAACCTAGAGTGGTCTCCCTTTATATACTCAATGGTACGGGGAGCACAAGTCCATACTAGCATTTTCTGAAGCCAGATGGCGAATGACAGCTACTAGGTTTTAAGACGCTGGAGCATGTCTCTAACTTAGACCACTAGAATATTTCATTAGGTTTCAATGTTGCCTTAGGTTAATTGCAATAAATTTTAATGTTGAACTTGGATTAAGTTTCAATTTCTAGGCCTTAATGTATGTCAGATCTGAAATCCTCCTAAATGCAAAACTATATGTAGAAGGATACCATTTTCATTCAATGAAAGCTATCTACGAGAAGGAAAGAAAACTTTCAAGCAATAGTGAATACTGAAATCATGTGAAAACATCCACTAATGCATCTAATGCAATCTACGGAAAACAAAAACTCTTTCCTAGCCAATGCAATGCTAGTTATGCGAAATAATGTTTCATTTTCAAAGCAAAAGAAATGCAATTTTTTGTTTTTTCAATGCAATAGAGAAAACAATGCACTAAAAGACATAAAAAAAAAACTAAACACTAGTTTGAGAGAGCGAATGGGAAATTTGGAATGAAATGACTTCTCCAACATAAAACAACACAACAAGACCCAAACCAATGCTACAAACTTTTCAAATGAAAGAGAAATATCGAAAATGACCCATGCAAGCAGTGTAATCGGTGCTTGGAGTAAGAGGAAGAAAAATAAAACAAGCAAGGGAATGATCATTCAACCAATGAACATACTCAAAAGGATCAAAGAGACCAAGAGAAATTAAATAGGGAACGAATTCGAAAACTATCAAGAAACTCGATTTCCAAATAGAAGGCTCAGTGCACCAAGGCACTCAGAAACCCTAAGACCTCAAGTCACACTGATAAGAAATGGACAAACAACTGACAAAAATGAGCTTCCATCAATCAAAGACAGTTCAAAACACTTCAATTACTCTCAAGAATAAACCAAAAACAAGTAAAAGCAATCAAAAACTCATGAAAAGCTTACACCCAAAAATTCATAGGGGTCGGTGCGACTGTGAGGCAGTATTCACCGCCAAACAAGCAATGGCGCGAGTGCTACAAAAGAAACATGTGCTAATTGGCGTGACTATTCAAAGGAAAACCATGCCAAGCCAGTTAACCAATGAAAAGGGAAAAAAATTCAACAGAGTAGAGGTCAATCTTGACACTCTAGGGATGAAAAAGGGTTTGAATCACAGTTAAACAACCAGAAAGGTAAACAACAAGACCAAAAACCCAAGAATGACCCAACAAGATCAAAGACAAACTCTCACTGATCCCCAGTGTAGTTGCCAACTTATTATGTAGGTAAATCCTCTCTACGGACAGAGACGATCCCTCTAGCCCTAGGGTGGGTATAGTAATAAGGAATCATGCTAAGGTGTAGGTTCCTAGATATTCGAATGAAAGAGGACACAATAAGATATCCTACCTATGGTCCAATGCTCTTGTCGGCAATCTTATGGTGATGAGAACTGCTCGCTCCCGATTCGGAAAGTCGAAATCCCTTCACTTATCGCACTTGGACACCTGCACAAAGATTAGAAAACAACAACCCAATCTCACATACTAATTCATCCAAAAATCTACTAATCAGTCAAAGAATATTAGCATATTGCATTCAATAGAGATAAAACACAAAACGGGAACCAGACAATAGTCACTTATATTAAAAGGTAGAAAGAAGAGATACAACCATGCTCTGACGTTGCGGTCTCCTCCAGCGGGGCTCAAGTGAAGCATGTCTCAAAGCTCGTCGGGGAATTCAGACGGGATAAGGGACCTCTCGATGGATTTCTCCTTTTTCTACCTTCTCATAACTCGGTTATTCAACTATAGCTTAGTCTCTCAAGTTCAACACTTCAGCTGTATAATTCTCTTTGTTCAGCTTCGGCTTGTTCAGCTAGTTTAGCTATAGCTAGTTTTCATAAAGAGAGGGGGCTTGTATATATAGAGGCAAAGGAGGAGGTTGGGATCCCTACAAATGTGGAAGGAAGGCCTATCCTTTAGGAGTGTTCCAAGGGAGGTGGAAACTACTAGCTAAAGGAGGAGGCCCATGGTTGTTTCAGTTCAACCACTCCCAATGACTCATCCCCGAGGTGGTTGGAATGGAACCTCTGCCTCTATTTTTTTAAAAACATTTCATAAATAGCTTGGCATGGGCATTACACTGGGACAGAGCGCCAAGTGGTGCAGGCTTAGTGTAAAATTCCTAGGTCGGTGCGAGAAGGTAAAGGGCTACTCGCGCCAAGGCAAAAATAGGGATTTTTACAGCTCTGCTTAGGGAAATGTCAACAAGGAGAATGTTGCCTTCATCAAAAGGGATGCAAGGATGTAATTTGAAAAGCATGACACTGTGCATTGGTCACAAAAATGACCCTCCAATGTGCAGTTGGGGATTGCAGGGACAGTGACAAAATGTTGTGTAACAGACATAGTCCCAAGAGCGGTCGAAAAATCAGTGGTTGGATCAAGATGGATCTACAAGGTAAAGCAAGTTGTTGATGGGAGTGTGGAGAAATACAAGGCTATATTTGTGGCTCGAGGATTCTCACAGGTCGAAGGGATAGATTATGATGAGACTTTTGCACCTCTTGCAAGGCACTCTTCCATAAGATCCATCCTTGCACTGTTAGCGCAGATGGGCTGGAGCATTCATCAAATGGATGTGAAAATTGTGTTTCTCAATGGGATCATTGAGGAAGAGGTGTACATAGATTAGCCTAAACGTTTCAAGATCTTCAACAATGATTCACATGTGTGTCGACTCAAAAGAGAATTGTATGGGATGAAGCAAGTACCTCGTGCTTGGTACACTCAGATAGACAGCTATTTCTCTAGACTAGGCTTCACTAAAAGTGAATCAAATGAAAACATGTACCTGATTTTGGTTGAGGGTAAGCTATTGATTATTGTTCTATATGTTGATGATCTAATTTTAACTGGTGATGAGCAGCAGATACACTCATGCTAGGAGGATCTTGCAAGGGAGTTCGAAATGAAGGACATGGGACTCCTTCATTGTTTCCTTGGATTGGAAATATGGCAGCGGGATGGTGAAATTTTTCTATCTCAAGGAAAGTATGAAAAGGAAATATTGGGTAAGTTTAACATGGAGAGATGAAAACCCATGAATACTTCTCTTTCAGGAAATTGGAGGAAAGAGGATGCTACTTCTGGAGAGGTAGTGGATTCTACTGTCTACAAGCAGTTAGTGGGTTCGCCAATGTATTTGGTGAACACAAGATCGGAAGTTTGCTACACATTTAACCAGTTAAGTCAAGCTATGGTTAAGCCTATCAAGCTCTTTTGAAAGGTGAGGAAGCATGTCCTGAGATACCCGAGGGGCACATCAAAGTATGGTCTATGGTACATACAGACAGAGGGAGTGAAGCTTCATGGCTTCATAGATGAAGATTGGGCTGGCAGTCCACAGGAGAGAAAGAGCACATCAGTGGGGATCTTTAGAACTGGATTGAAAATAGTTTCCTGGTACAACAGGAAGAAACGATCCATGGCACTCAGTTTACTGGAAGTGGAATACATGGCAGCAACTCAAGCTGCTTGTGAGGTTATCTAGATGAGAAAGGTCTTGGTTGGTTTGTTTGGTTCTCAGATGGATCTAATAGTTATTCATTGTGATAATTAGAGTTGCATTAAAATCTTGATTAATCGTGTGTTTCATGACAGGTCCAAGCACATAGATATCCTATACCATCATCTCATAGATTGTGTGCAAAGACGGATAATGTTGATTTAGCACATTCCCACAAAAGATTAGGATGCAGATATTTTGACGAAGGTGCTCACCAGGTGAAAATTAGAATACCATAGAGATAGGATCGGGGTGAAGGATAATCCCTTTATTGTTGAGAGAGAGTGTTGATATTCAACAAGAAAATTTCAACACCCATGCCTAGTTGCATTAAGCACCCAGACTAGGGTGGGGCCCACAGTCCTATTTTTGGGTGCATGTCTATTTTGGTTATCCCTTAATCAAGATGGACATTAAACTCTAATATATTCTCAATGTTGAATTGAATCAGTTAACTGAAAGTGATTAATTCAGTTAGGTAGTGGATTTCGAGTTAGAGGTATTTTGTGAGGCATGCAGAGTAATTCTAGTTGTAACAGAGTTTGAAGAGCAGAGGTGCATTAGTTAATGAAAGTTGTAAATAGTTTAACTCAGTTGTGCTAGTTGTGACTGAAGATGCATTAGTAATAGATCTAGTGAATTAAATATTAATTAATTCATAATCAGTGATCTCAAATGCAACTAAGGAATTACTATTATTAGCTGCATGCATGTCAGATCCAGTGGAGACCCAATTGAGTTATTGGTGAAAGGGAAGTTGACTATCAGTTGTAGGATTATTGGGTTGCACACATGCAACCAAAAACCCATTGGAGTGCCCATGATACTTGTGTAGTCAAGGCATGCAATAATTCCTTTCTTTTAAAGATCTTTACCATCATGGATTGCACAAGCAAGTCAAGTTGTTTGGAGGCTGAGAAGTGGCTATGTGTTGGTCAGTTTTTCGCATGACAGTGTGAGACAATTAGTTGAGTACTGGAGGGCTCTTGTGAGAACATTTTTGTATGTAATTGTTTCATGATCCATGCTTAATGTATAACAGAATATAGTGGGGTTTTTAGCTATAAGCTTTCCCCAGAAAATTATCTGTGTTGTGTGTGATTGATATTTCTTCATGTTCATGTGATTAGCGATTGTGTTTTTAATTTTGCAAAAGATTTGTAGAAGTGATTCAATATTAACTTTAGTACATTTTTAGATCGAGTGAATCCAAGATATACATGCATGTTGTATAATTTTTACAAATATATATATATATATATATATATATATATATATATATATATATATATATATATATATATATATATTCTCTAATTTCTTAATTTTAAATTTTTATTTTTTATTTGTATTTTTTGACTACTAACAATCGATTAATTACGTTATTTTCTTCATTATTTATATATTTACTTACTTTTATTTCATTTATTTATTTATTTATTTGACCATTTATTATTTTTATTTATTTTAAAGTTTTTAGAATTAATTTTTTTGGATTATTTATGTTTGACCAAAATTTTATTTTTGTTTTATTAATTGTTTATTTTTTTAATTATTTAGGCTTGACCTAAATATTATTTTTATTATAGATATTCATTTCATTAAAATTTTGCTTTTGATTAATTATTTTCCTTCATTTATTATTAATAGTTATATTCTAACAATTATTTCTTTATATTAAAATATTACTTATTAATAAATAATATTTATTTCTTCAAATCTAACTGTTATATTATAACGACTAAAAAAATTATCTTCATATATTTAACTTATGCCAAGATCTGGTTCTTCATCTTGTCCTCACAATGAACCACATTGGATGGTTCGAAACAAGTCGACAAAACTTTGGTGATGTGATTTTTATCGATATTTTTATTTCTTTTCATGATATGGATCACAGAAGCTTAAATTCAATTAATGATAGCTATTATCATATACGCCACCATGAAAAATATTTGGTATAGGATAAATTGAATAACTAAAAATCTAACTTCGTAGGAATGATATCATCCCGGTCGAATATACAATTTTTTTTGTACATGTGATAAACCATATAGAGGATGCATTTTGGGAAATTTTTTGTAGTTTCTCAGCCCATCACACACACACATAGCCAAAAAAGGTCCCTAAATGGCTGTTTAAACAAATAAATATCTAGAACAAAAAGATCAGAAGGAACTTGAAAATTTGGTGAGATGAAATCTCCAAAAATGTTATCATTTCCTTCCTTTGACTTTGGGAAAACATATGCTTCCAAAAATATTATGTGCATATTAGGTTCCATTATATTGAATATCCATTTGAATTCCTATGAATTCAAAGGAAAATTTTTCGTTGGTAGCACAATTATTCTTGAATCAAAATTGTTTGTGCAAAAGTGAACAATTTTCCTGAAATAAAAAAAAAATGGCACGCATGCAACATTTGTTAATCCACTAGTAAAAATCTTGTTGTTGTTCGTATCTTCCATTAAAATATTCACATATCACTCATACAGATTTGATCATTGGATGTTTTGATTGATATGAGCAACTGAGTTAATCATGTTAGTTCAAACAACTTATGCACTTCCTCTATTAGCCATGTTTGTTTTGTATCTAAAAACACTTTCTCAATCAATAAGTTCTCAATGCTAGTTAACCACTCAATTTTTCAATTATCTATATAATCACCAATTGTTACTATTGCAAGTGCCAAACCAATTGTTACCATTGGAAGTGTGAAATCGATTATACATGACATTTTCAATAAATAGAAATTGAAAATATCAAAGCTAACATTTATAGAAACTAGTGCAAATAAATCTATAAATTCCAAAACCATCTCGACCATTTAATTATGCACCTTGCTTTTCATTATTATGAATTATTTGTGATGATGAAAATTAGATTATAGGTTATTGATAATAACTCTCACTAGAAAATATGTGCTTAGTTATCTTTACTACAAAGTGATTTGATCACTTGGTTAGTGCCCACTACTATGTCATTGTCGACATTGATGTACAAATAACTTTGACACATATATTTGAAAAAGTTCATAGGTGCATGCATCTTTGGGAAATCATTGCAAATGGCTCTACTCTCTTATCTGTTAACCATATCTTGTTTTTGTTGAAAACCACGTAATCTATTATCGAGTTACTTAAGTCAAATCATCCCTAAATAAAGTTTAGTTCAAAAATTAATCACATTTAAAATGAGTTCATGAATGAAAAGAAAAAGTGTCATGTTAGATGGAAGTATGCGAAGAAAATGTGTGAAGCGACGAATATGTATAGGGGAAGGAACATGTAGAAAATAAATTACACTTCAGAACATTTTGCACAACACTTGTGCATCTTTCACATTTTCACTTGCGCAACTAGAAATTATCTTATGTTATGACAATACAATTAACAAATCCGAATTATCAAACATTGAAGAAAAAAAAACAAATGCTTGGAGATTTAAAAATACTCATACATCGAAAGTATACATGATTCGTGCAATATATAGTTTGTATCGTATTCTAATGAATTGATTACTTATCCATTTTTGACTTCACGTGAGAATGAACAAACAAATGTACAATTTCAGCATATATGAAATAGTTATGATTTACAAAAATATTTTTTATTACATTAATAATTTCTAGTGAACTGTGAGTGAACATTACTATTTCAAAACAAAATGCATATCTTATGCAATATTAGAATCATACATAATGTAGTCAAGCATGAACTACATCATGATCACTCCAGGATGAATGTGAAATATGAACATGACATTGTTGAACATGAAATTTTTCCAATTGTGATAAATGATTGTCGTATTCTTGGAAATAATATTTTTCGTGACTTCTTATAATTTTTAAGAGGGCATGTACTCTAATAATTGTTTACTTCATTCGCTAGTTGAATTGATGTCAATATTGAAATTTAAAATAAGTATAAAAATGTAATCACCATGCATAAATTTCTCTTGCAGCTATTTCTATTGCTTCAATGATTGCTAAAACAAATACAAGCGACACATATACATTTATTAAGTATATTCATTGTCATAAGTATAATTATAACAAAAAAAATTAATTGTATTATTGCCAATGTTTATCCTGGATATGATTTCTATGTTTTCTTTGCAGAAATTACACAACAAGCATGTATATCATGGATTCAATCTAATCTAAAAATGTACTAAAGTTAAATACTGAATCACTTCTACAAATCAATTGTGAAATTAAAAACACAATCGCCAATCACATGAAGCAAAGAAGAACCAATCAAACCAAAACATAGATAATTTCTCTGGGAAAGCTTGCTACTCAAAACCCCACTATCATATATTGTATATTCCACAAGGAATCATGAAACAATTACATACAACTCTTCTCACAGGAGCCCACCTCTATTCAGCTAATTGTCTCACATTGATCCAGAAAAAATTGGGCCAATACTTAGCCAATTCTCATCTTGTCTTCAACCTGCCATTCTCACACAATTCATGAGAAATGAAATCCCTATTCACAAGGAATTTTAGCATTCCTACATTGCGCTAAGTACCATGGGCACCCTATGGTGTTTAACTACACCTGGATAGCCTACTAATATCACAACTGATAGTTATGCTTCCCTTTCACCTAGAAGTCAACTGTGTCTCCATTGTAACTGACATGCATGCAATTAATAATAGTAAACCATTAGTTGCATGGCAGATCACTGATTGTGAATTAAATATAATTTAATTCACTTTATCTCTCACTAGTGTATCTAACAGTTACAACTAGCAAAACTAAATTTAACTCACTTAATTGACTCAAATTGATTACAACCCGCATTAGCTAATGCACCACTGCACTTCAAACTCTGTTACAACTAGAATTACTCTGCATGCCTCACCAACTACCCTTAACTCAGAATTCATGAGTTAACTGAGTGTATCACACTTAGTTAACTATTACAAGTTATTTTGAGATTAGATTACATTTTATTATCCATCTTAATTAAGGGATAGCTGAAATATACATGCACCATATTTAGCCCACACTAGTGTAGGTGTTGCTAAGACCTGTGGCCCCACACTAGTGTAGGTGCTGCTTGGACCTCCTGGTCCCACACTTTGTGTAGGTGCTGCTTGTTTTTTCTGGATTCCAACTTCACTGTTTCTTGTTGCAAACTTCAACACTCCCTCTCAACAAGAAAGGAATGTCCTTTCATGCGAAATGCACCTCTTGCATGTGACATGCAACCCTTGCATGCAACATGAAACTCTTGCATGCAACACTTATCTAGTGTTTCTCACACATCCAACCTTTGCATGCAACATTTCTTTAGTGTTTCTCACACATGCAACACTTCTGAAACTGAATAGCCTCCAAACAACTGAATCAGTATAATGAATCTATCATTAGAGTCTTCTGACTGCTGGTACCTATTTCACATGTCTACTGGATTCTCTGCGTTTTTGGCATCTATATCTGTGCACTCTACACCGCTGCCAACTCTGATCTATGCTCTAGTATCCGACACCTGACACTCTGATTTCTGTCTTCCTAAAATCTGACTACATCAATATAACTTATCCTACTACTTCTTCTCCATGGGCTCCTCATAGCCAGGTTCGATCCATGAGCCACACCATCTCTAGGACCCTGCCCAAATTTATTCTTGAGATTAATCTTGCATGTTGCCCCACCTCACACCTAGAGGTATAGTTGCATGCACTCCCTCTGCCCATCTAGCTCGAAATTTCTCTGCTTGAGTGGTTGCTGCCACTCCATGATCCTCCGCATGTGGCTGCTCCACACCTTAAGGTTCATTCTCACCTACATGTAAATCCATCTCCCTCTCAAGGGTCAATTGAATGGCTTTCTCATACTTCCCAATTATTACTTGTGCACATTGTAATTGTCTTGCCATCGCAAAATTTTCTAACAAAATTAAATCGACAATATCTCCCTCATCCGAGTTCCGATTCGATCGATTTGTTTCTTGAATTTGTGTGTTTTTTCACAATGAATCCAAATATACTATTGGTTTTCGAAAAAATTTCAAAATTTTTTCAGATATTCTATGCAAACGCGCGCACCCAAATAATTTATGCTCTCATACCATGTAGATAATTTATAACACGACTCTGATACCATGTAGAAAATTTATAACACAACTCTGATACCATGTATAAATTATACAACAAGCATGTGTATCATGGATTCAATCTGATCTAACAATGTACTAAATTTAAATATTGAATCACTTCTACAAATCAATTACAGAATTAAAAACAAAATCACCAATCACATGAAGCAAAGAAGAATCCAAACCACGACACATATAATTTCCCAGGGAAATATTGCTGCTCAAAACCCCACTATCATATATTGTATATTCCACAAGGAATCATGAAATAATTACATACAACTCTTCTCACAAGAGCCCCCTTGTATTTAGCTAATTGTCTCACACTGATCTAGACAAAATCGGGCCAATACTTAGCCAATTCTCAACCTGTCTTCATCCTTCCTTGCTCACACAGTTCATGAGGAATGCAATCCCTATTCACAAATAATTTCAACCTTCCTACATTGCGATAAGTATCATGGGCATCCTGTGGTGTGTTAACTACACATGGGTAGCCTGCTAATATCACAACTGATAGTTACACTTCCCTTTCACTGAGATCTCAACTAGGTCTCCACTGGAACTGAAATGGATGAAGCTAATAATAGTAAATCATCATTTGCATGGTAGATCACTGATTCTGAATTAAATATGATTTAATTCACTTGATCTCTCACTACTGTATCTAACAGTTACAACTAGCACAACTGACTTTAACTCACTTAAATGATTTAAATTGATTACAACCTGCATTAACTATTGCACCACTACACTATGAACTCTGTTACAACTAGAATTACTCTGCATGCCTCACCAACTACCCTCAACTCGAAATTCATGAGTTGACTGAGTTTATCACACTCAGTTAACTATTACAAGTTATTTTGAGATTAGATTACATTTTATTGTCCATCTTAATTAAGGGATAACTAAAACAGACATGCACCAAATTTAGCCCACACCAGTGTAAATGCTACTAAGACCTATGGTCCCACACTAGTGTAGGTGTTGCTTTGACCTCCTAGTCCCACACTTAGTGTAGGTGATGCTTCTTATTTCTGGATGCCAATTTCATTATTTCTTATTGTAAACTTCGACATTGTTGTATGCAAGTAACTAATTCATGAATACAATTTGATGTGTTGAAAATTAATTTGTGAAATTGTGTATTTGATGACATAAAATTTATATGTGTTTCTTGGATACAAAGAATCATCACATTCATTAGGTCTTCATCATGCACAATGTCATTCACATGATCATGTAGACTTCGTGTATACTCTATTCTTCTATTGGTTTATCTATGTATTATGATTTCTATGACGCTTCAGTTCTTAAGTGTTTTGTTTCTTCTAAAATTTTCTTATTCACACAAAATTTATTTTGTGTTAGTTGGTGAAGAATATACTATGATTCCATGTTTCTAGCACATTACAATTTTGTGTAAACTAGTCCATATGTCGATATACCACTTGGATCAAATGCAATCCCATTTAATCTTAAGCTTTGTGATCGATGAATTGTTCTAGCACAAGCTAGTTGTATCAAAAAAAATTTCCCCCCTATAGTTCTAAATAACTTTCTATGACATGTCAATGGTTTTGCAACATGCACTATTAGAGTCCAATTTGATAAAATATTTTCTTCATGTAGTTAATGATACATGTTTCTTTGCAGTTTACCAATTTTTTGATTTACATAATCTATCCATTAAACATCAACATTTTTCATATTCCATCCACGCCATTAACAAGGCCATCCTCGATATTATAGATTCTAACATACAATAAATGAGAACATCGCATTTGATAAGGATTCTTGATGGTAATCTCACTGTTTTCTCATATTTTACATGACCTATTTCCTTACTGTCACATTCATCAATTGCATTAAGAACCATTAGCTCTTATTTTACAAGTAACAACATTTTTTCATTATGTGTTCCCTGTAAAATAGATATGGAAATGATGGATCTAGTGGAGAAAGTCTATAGCACTTATCGTTTATATATTTTATGTCTTCTTCAAATTGTTGATTCACTCACATTTTGTTAAGTATTTCAATGAATTTGTTATTTTTTTGCCGCACTGTGGTATGTAATTCATAGCGTTCGAATTTTTCCTTCTAGAAATCATATATTGTTTTTCTTTTGCTAAAATTGGTTGCTAAAAAATTAGAGTCTTTGATAGGTTGAACATGGAACTAGTCACCTAGAAATATTACATCAATATTTCCAACAGAGGATGATTTATTTATTGTAAATCTTTGTCAACTTGGTATAATAATTTTGAACCTGTTAAATATATCCCATCAATAATCCTAACACCAAGTTGTTCGCAATGTTTTTTCAATGTGTCTAATTTTTCACCTTTAAGCGAAAGAAATTTTGATTTGTTAAATGGTAAACAAAATGCAAAGTGCAATGTTATACCATCCGTATTGAACATTTCTTTCCCTATATGTGGTGTTCTGATTCCTTCTAGCTCACAGGGGTCATATTCCAATATGTTATTATATAAGCGAATTAGAGATTGAAATAATGCCATAACAGTAAATAATTTTCCAATGCATGCACCACCACTTACAAGTACATACAATGGCCTATCTAAATTTTTTTGTCACTATTTTTTCATGTCACTACAAAGAAAAGGGAGTTTTTAAGACAATTTTTGTGTAAATCGTCTTAAATTGAGACAAAAAAAAACTTGTGTATTGTCTTAAGTATTGTCTTTAAGTGAGTGTCTCACATTAATGTCTTAAAAATTTGTGTCTATAAAGACAATATATAACACAAGTGTTATTGTCTCTTAGGAGACAATTTCATTTTTGTCTCTCGAGAGACAATACACAAAAAGGGGTTTCAAAAAAATATTTGAGACAGTTTTTGGGTAAATTCTCTTAAGTTGAGACAAAAAAAACATATGTATTTTCTTAAATATTGTCTTTAAGTGGTTGTCTCAAATTAATGTCCTAAAACATTGTCTTTCTAAGTAAAATATATAACACAAGTTTTATTGTATCTTAGGGGACAATTTCATCTGCCTCTCAAGAGACAGTAATTTGAATTAAAGACATGTTGTCCTTATATAGACAATATATATTTTGTCTCTTTAAAGACAATATAAAACAATGAATCCAGAAAAAATATCTCACCATTGACATAAATCAATATAAAATGTATTTAATTAAAATTAAAAATAAAAATAGCATTGATTAATTCATATTAGGGCACAATGGAATCGAACCACCAACCTCCTACGTGTAAAGAAGGTGCTCTTCCATTGAGCTAGCACCCTTCAAAGACTTATGTGATAAGGTTGGGAAGTTAGATGATGTGGCAGAGATACAGGAGATAATGATGGAGCTTCGGGAGGGTTTCCAAGATGAAATGGATAGGATGGAGGTGGTTGAAATTTCATATCAACTATCCCAAAAAAATTAACATCTTAAACTCAGTAGAATTATATAGGTATTGAGGTGTTTGTCCATGAAATTCATCTGCATGAAATCCAAAGAAGAGTTAACTGAAATATGAATTGTATCAATTTGTTAAATTGGAAAAAAATTAGTTATTCTATCATTATTTTTGAGTTGGAAGAATGTGAAAGATTCAAAACAATTAACTTTCTTGGGAATAAGCATCAAATCACTAAATATTTGATTTATCTGAAGTGTTAATTTTTTTGTCCCCAAAAATTATAGCAACACATTTAAAAGTCAATTGACATAGTAACATAGGGTGGGATAGATTTAAAAATGGGTTGGAAAACTTGTTATTCTTTTCAAGAACCTCCCACTTAGTTAAACAAATAAAAGATCTACCTTATACTTGACTTTTGTGGAATTTTATACTTGAAACAGGTTTATGATTTTTAATTATTTAAGTGCTTTAAGCCCATTTTTTTTGCTGATATTAAACATGTGCAACAACCATATATGTATCAAATAAGCATCAACACATAACAACAAATTTAATAAAGTATTTCACCTGAATATCATGGGCTACGTCTCCTTGAGCTCTTGTCAAATTGACTTGGCTCTTTGGGATTATGATGTGAAATTTCATTTACAAGTAAATAAATCAACTCCAATGGTTATCTGAACTAAACCATTATGATTAGAACATCATCATACCCCTAATCATGGCTTTCATCACCCTGAAAACAGATCTAGTTCCCCTTAGACTGGTCTCCTTGAGTCAGTGCTCTTGAGCTACCCTGAGCTTCTCTATGGCACTAACTCCCTCAGAAATCCTTTTTAGTCCCTGAAACCTCACCTAGTATCTCCAACACATATCATACCTCCAAAATAGACTGATCATTTGCTCAAAAGAAGCATTGGCTCCCTAATCTAGGCCTACATCCATTGTTGGCCCTAGGCTGCCAAAATATTCCCTATGGATATTTGACCTTTATAAGCCTTCAAATGGCTCTGAAAATACTTTGGCATTGGATTCATAATGGCTCTGGTTTTTCCTCCAACACATGGTGGAACCCTGTGGCTCTGGGTCACTGAAAAATTACCTGAAGCATCTAAAATTTCAGAAGTCCTCAAAATCTTGTGAAAAATCCATCAATCGATTCAAAAGTCTCAAAATAGTCGAAATAGACTATTGGTTTGTTGAGAATGGATATTGGCTGCTCTGGAGAGGCCTCATTCTCCTGCTAGCACTTGTTGGCCCTAGTGGCCCCTGGAACATCTATGAAGCATATAAGCCTTCAAAAGTCCTCTACAGGATCTTCAAACCACACCATTAGTTCTATAATGTTTGAAACATCCAAAATTTACTATTGGATTACTGAGAAAGGCCTCTAGCTACCCTGGCCAAGCCTCTTTCTATTG
Source organism: Pinus albicaulis (assembly GCA_034641835.2). Classification (NCBI taxonomy): domain Eukaryota; kingdom Viridiplantae; phylum Streptophyta; class Pinopsida; order Pinales; family Pinaceae; genus Pinus; species Pinus albicaulis. Next base: position 618,669,598 of record CM076584.1, on the reverse strand, counting down.
TTGTCCCTTGGTGGCCCTAATGGCCCCTAGAACTTCTCTGAAGAAAAAACCTGCTCAAAAGTCCTCTGATCACTCTAAAACCCTAACCAATGAGTCTAGAATGTATGAGATAATCTAAATTGACTTTTCACACTCTCAAAATGGACGAGTCTAGGTTAAGATAGAGCCAAAACAAAATTTGTCCAATGTCCCCTAAAAAAACTCCACTAAAAGTGGAGGAACTGAACTTAACTCCAATTAAAAATGGCCAAATCCCCAAATTTTGGGTACGCTCCATAAGTTCTGCCAACACTAATCGTGCATTTAAATTTGGAGCGGAACCATTGGTCATGTGAGCACTTCAAACTGTTTGTTAACAAAATTCTGGAGGAAACTAAGGAAAATAATTGTGGTAATAGTTGTGGTTGAACCAGATTTTAGGTCGAACTAACTGCATGGATAAAGATTATTAACCCATCGCATGTGACATTGCTCTAAAGTTAAATGTTGCGGGGTTTGAACCACCGGAGTAGCCATAACCGTCGGAGCCACCATTGTAAGAACCCCGCCATGTGACAACACGAAATCGACGGAGACGATTTTATTTGCAGTTAGGGTTATGCCCTTGGGTCACAGTCATGGTTGTCGTCCATGTGGGGAGAGGCTGGCCCCTCCGAAACCCCAAAATGGAAACCGTTTAAATTCAAATATAGACCACAAAATCATACGGTTAAGAAACTTGTTGTGGTGGTTAGGCTAGTAGGTTTGTGGTCTCACGTTCAATTCTCCAGACTCCAAAACGAATTTTGCACCACGAAACCTGGGCAAGATGGCGGCCTCTAATTGGCCGAACCAAAACTGTTGCCCAATTAAAATGGGACACTTCTTCACATATTACTGGTCAAGAAGGAATATTCCAGGGAATATTCCTTGGAATATTCTAGGAATATTCCCTCGAATAATCTCTTTTTTGAATTTCCAAAAACCCAGTCAAACTTGGTCAAAGGCCAAAAATTGCAGCTTACTGGACTTTTCAAATCGCGATAACTTCTTCATACGATGTCGGTTTTTCGAACCATTCGCGGCTCCGAAATTAGGAATACAAGATCTATCTGATCGCTCAGGTTCAGAACACTTCCAAACACTTAATTTTGAGCTATCACTTAGGTCCTTGATCCAAATCTGATCACACCTCCCCATTGGGAATATTTTGGACCCCAAAAGACCGATTACCTAATCTGTTCAATAGATAAGAGTATATCACCCTCACTTTTCAACCACCATACACTTTTCCTTGCTTTATTAGTGTCTTTGAACCACAACTTGAAGGTAGTCGACAATTCCCTTCTTGAATTCTCTTGTCCTCCTGTCAAGAATTTTCTTCCTTGAACTCACTCTGAAATTTATGGCGAGAAATTTCTAAAAGGTAGTTGAACATCATGTCCTTGATCATCGATCGAAGGTGGCTCATACAAACTTAATTTTCCAACATAAAACATGCATACATAACTGAATTTTTCATATGTACAAATGAATGTATGTCTTACTTTGTTAAGAAGTCAAACCACTTCTTACCAAACCACTTCCGTGGAAATTTTTGCTGCTGAAAATCTTCTTCATGTGAAACATTTGTTCTCACATCAATGATGGAATCTTTGGTTCCAATTTTTCCACTCTTATTATCCTCTTGCCTCATGTGCTTGGGATGATTAGTTGGATAAAATGTCCATCATTGGGCAATAACATGTCCCTTTCTCTGGCAATGTGTGCAATTATTTTGCACCTTCTTTGCATGTTCTATTTGCCTCAACTACTTCCTATATGCCTTCATCCTCTTCTATAATTTTGAAACAACATGGCTACATAGACCACAATATGGACAGCAACTCTTTCTTCCATTCAAGCATGCAAATTTGTCATGCTTATCAGAAACATAATCAACTTGACTATGGGAAGAACTATACCTCAAATGCTGCTTTGCATTTCCATATTTTTTACCTTCTTGAGGAAATGAACTAGTAGAGGTTCTAGCTTTACTTTGAAGACTAACATCAGTGTTCATGTCTTGATAGCTATCCAAAATCTCATGCCTGCCATAAGTTGCATGTCTACATGCATCTTGTTGCAACATTGACTTCAAACAATGGAAAGAATCTTGAAAACAAACTTGACATGTTTGTGGTTTAGAACTTGGAACTAGGACACAAAAATAGACCTCCAAAATAGATTGATAGTTTTCTCAAAATGAGCACTGGCTCCCCAATCTAGGCCTCCATCCATTGTTGGCCCTAGGCTGCCCAAAAATTCGTTGTGGCTCTTCAACCTTTTGATTCAAAATGTATAAAATAGTTATAATAGACTATTCATTTGTATAATTTGGCCTATGGCTGCTCCAGTTTCGCCTCCAACACTTGGTGGCTCTAGGTCACTGAAAAATTCCCCAAAGCATATCGACTTCTAGAAGTCCTCAAAAGCTTTTGAAAACTCCATAAATGGATTCATAGGGCTCAAAATATTCGAAATAGACTATTGGTTTGCTGAGAATGGATATTGGTTGCTCTAGATAGGCCTCATTCTCCTGTTGGCACTCGTTGGCCCTAGTGGCCCCTGGAACTTCTCTGAAGCATATCGGCCTTGAAAATTCCTTTACAGGCTCTGAAAATCACACCATTAGTTCTATAATTTCTGAAACATCCAAAATATACTATTGGATTACTGAGAAAGGCCTCTAGCTACCCTGGTTAAGCCTCTTTCTGTTGCTGACCCCTGGTGGCCCTAGTGGCCCCTAGAACTTCTCTGAAGTAAAAACCTAATCAAAAGTCCTCTTATGTCTCTAAAACCTTCACCAATGATTTTGGAATGTCTAATATATTCTAAATTGACTATTCACACTCTCAGAATGGACGAATCTAGCTCATGATTGAGCCAAAACAAAATTTGTCCAATGTCCCCTAAAAACACTCCACTAAAAGTGGAGGAACTGAACTTAACTCCAGTTTAAAATCTCCAAATACCCAGATTTGGGGTGTGCTCCATAACTTCCACCAGCACTAACCGCACATTTAAATTTGGAGTGGAACCATCGGTCATGTGAGCACTGCAAACCATTCGTTAACAAACTTCTGAAGGAAACTAAGGTAGATAACTGTGGTAACAGTTGTGGTTGAACTAGAGTTTAGGGAAAAATAACCGTTCAGATAAAGGCTATTAACCCATTTCATGTGACATCATTCTAAAGCTAAATTTTGCGGGGTCTGAACCGCCGGAGTAGCTGTAACCATTGAAGCCAGCGTTGCAAGAACCCCGCCATGTGACAACATGAAATCGGTGAAGACAGTTTTATTTGTGGTTAGGGTTATGCCCACAGGTCACGGTGATAGGCCATCGGACATGTGGGGAGGGGTTGGCCCTAGGATCTAGCCCCTCTAAAACCCCCAAAATGGAAACCGTTGAAATTCAAATATAAACCGCAAACTCATATGGTTAAGAAACTTGTTGTGGTGTGATGGCAAGTGAGTAGGCTAGCAGGGTTGTGGTCTCACGTTCGATTCTCCAGAGTCCCAAACAAAGTTTTCACCACGAAACTTGGGCCACGTGGCGGCCTTCGGGCCTACCACGTGGTGACCTCTAATTGGCCAAACCTAAACTGTTGCCCAATTAAAATGTGGCACTTGTCCACGTATGACTGGTCGAGAAGGAATATTCTGGCGAATATTCAAGGAATATTCCCTGGAATATTCTTTTTTTTTTAATTTCCAAAAACCCAGTCACACTTGGTCAAAGGCCAAAATTTCAGTTTACTGGACTTTTCAAATCGCGATAACTTATTCATATGGTGTCAGTTTTTCGAACTGTTCATGGTGCCAGAATCAGGAAGATGAGATCTATCCAATAGCTCGGGTTTGACACACTTCAAAACACTTTGAATTTTGAGCTATCACTTAGGTTCTTGATCCAAATTTGATCAGGGAGTAAGGGAGGATTCCCCATACGGGAAGAAGGATAAATTGTTGCAAATGTAAAGGTCATATAGTTTTCTAGTAGCACCATAGATATATCTGTGAAATAGAACTCGCCATACTTCAAAAATATTCAAAAAAGTATAACATAAACTCTCACATATGAAGCCTTAGATAGATATTTTGCTTTAATTTTTTGAGTATCAGATGTAGAGATGGATAGTACAGGCCACATATTGAGCCTAAACTTTCAATCATTCCTTCACTTGTTGGTGATGGTCTCCTGGGCTAGATATTTTCCAATTGGAAATAGGAGATTGTGCATAGCCCTCATTATTTTGAGAATCATGTTATAGTAGAAAAAAGATAGGATTTCTGATGGTGGTCATCTTGAAACTGTTGGCTAATTTCACAACATAACCCCAAGGCTAGCAAGGTATTGAAATCCAATGCTAGCAAGGTATTAAGAGCTCAAACATTTATTCATAATTGAAATTGAATCCCATATCTAGACACCCATTCAACTCATCTAATTCCATGTTTGTAAGCTTCATAACTCAGGGAGTACTAGAAGTATGTCTCAAAGTTGAATAAGGAGACCATCTTTGGCCTCTTTACTAGATGAGTTAGAAGTTGTATTAGAGGACTAGAAATCACTGCAATAATTATAATTACAAGACATTTCCTATGGTAGAGCTTGATTTATTTTCCTTTCCCAAGCCTTCTCACGCCAATATTATCTACTAGACCTATATATGCTTTTTTTTCTTCTATTTTCTTAGATTGACTAAAATTTATGCACTAATTTGCATTTCCATAAGCTACGTCGATTGGCTTGTTGAGAGGCTTACTTAAATCAGAGCGGGGACTTCTTGTTGTACCCTGAGATAACATATTCCAAAATCCCTCATTAGACAATGACTTTGCTTTTCCTTCACCTTATGAAATTATCTAACATTATTGTAGCCCACTCACCTTAATCCCTGAATTTTGGATGGAAAAATCAAGCTCTGTATACACCGCAAAATATTTAGTTTTGTAGTAATCCAAATTATCTCAAAGTTCTATATAGTTCCCATTCTTCTATAACTTTCAGAAAAAGGCCTCAAAACCTCAAACCCCAACCTTATACCCTTTTCACACACACCACAAATAAACAAAAACACTTTGATCTACAAGTGCTAGTCCTAGAGAGAACTCGAATGACTACTAGAAAGGTATTTTAAAGCAATTAAAAGCTAATTTGGCTTAGACTTAGACCCCACTCACTCCATTCATCCATCATCAATTTAGCTTTCGAACAAAAAATTGATAGACACATCTGTTGAAAATGATTTGTGTTTGCTTTCATCCTCAAAGTGGCCATAGAATATTATAATTCGATGAATTCAAATATCCAATAGAATTTTCTCTATCTCATTAATTCCTATTATTTTTTGATGATTTTATATGGTCATTTTACAATGCCTAGTTTAAAGGATTTACGAGTTAGTCCTTTTATGATCGACTACTTATCCAAATCATTACATGTTTTGGCGAGCAAAATCTACTCTTCCAAATTGTGTTACTATTTATGTGTGTAGGTCATCCAAACAATGCCAACCAGACAACCTCTCAAGTCTCAACTCAAATATTGATATAAGTGAAGTATGTTTAGTAGATGCACAATTTAATATCACCGCCATCAACCTACCTCTATTTCATTTTTTTTCAAAAATAGAAATCTCATTTTTTTTGAAGCATTTATATGGTCTATCATTGGCCCTCCCTCCTTTGTTTCAATGTTTTCAAGAGCTATAGGCCCACTCATTTTGATGCATTTTTCTAGTCTACCAGTGAAGGAAGGCTTTCAAAACACAGAGAAAATAGAACAACAACCATGGTTACCAAAGCATAGAGATTAACAACCAAGAGTGTGTACAAGTCACTAGGAGGAGATCTCAACACGCGTAATGAATATCAGATTAAAGAAAGACTCCCAGGGAAATTCATATTGTCATATACTCGTGTAATTCCAAGCTTCCTAATAAGATTGGAACATATTGTCCGATTTCCTAAGAGATTTCATTGATGGATAAAATGTGTGTGTTGCCCCAATGAAACCATATTTCTTAAGTAAAGTGCCATTACTATATTATTGGTCTTTAATGAACAAGAACAAGCTTCAAAATCCAACCAGTGAGCCATGAATTTTGAAAAAGGAAATGGCAGTGACATTTCTTATTTCTAATTTGATGTTAGAGATGAATTAACCAAGAAATGATCAAGTGGGTGACAAACATATTTGTTCTCTTATTGAGAGAGATCATACAATACCGTGGCACATTAATTACCATCTCAATGCCTAACAAAAGCATTAAATATTCTCCCCAACATAAGCAGGAACTAAATAATTACAATTGGCCTAAGAATTAACATATGACAATACAATAATTTCAAATGGTGAGGATTGTAAACCTGATTTATTACAAGCAAGCAATGCTTCTTATTTAGAACCTTAACCTAGATGGCTTTGGGGTGCAAGTCCACAGATTGATGTGAAACCATCTTCTGTAAATCTCATTACCATTACTAACATTAGTAATAGTTGTTCCTATGATAATGTGGCATATTTTGTAATGCCATATCAGTGTTTTGAAAACAGTTAATCTGCATTAAATATTAGAGATTTGTATTGAACACATTCACATGGTATTCTAGTGGGTGTGTCATGGAAATCCCCTTAATAAATTTTGCAGGTACCATTAATAAATTCCCATGTGACAACCCTAATAACACTATCGTGCAAATAATTGCAACTTTCCAAAACTTTCCAAAACTGGTATTGACAAAACATTGAATGAAAAACTTGTCCTTCCAACCTTCTAATAGTGTACGGTAACATACAACATATAGCCCATGTAGGGAAGACTAAAAAATTATAATTTTTGTCAAATTCATAAAGCTCAAATCTTACGTTTAAAGCCTTAGTAAATGGTTATAAATCTTATAAATTGATAAATTTCAGCGTATAGGTTTCTAGGTTGCAATGTAAGAAGCATACTCAAGTTGCTAGTGGCATACACATGCCATCTACATGGTTCTAATTTTTCCAACACCTAGATCCATATCGTGTTCTCTGAGGCAATCTCACCTATAACATACATGAGCAAGGCATACTAATTAAGATTTTCAAAGGCACATTTGTGTTCAATAATATCATAGAATAATCATCTCTGGTTCAGACTACTTAGTTGTAGACTTTATGGAAAAAAATTTCTGTTCTCTTTTGCATTGTTGTATTTTCCACCTGCAATAAGAACTACAATAAGTGGCTAACCACCCAAAGGGTTGAAATGTGCAGGCCTAAAACACTAGAAAGTACACATTTAATTGATTCTAACATGACACATTAAATCTATAGATTCAATATAATTCCATTTGTAAGCCCAAAACACTAGAAAGTACACACTGAATTGATTCTAATAGGACACATTAAATCTATAGATTCAATATAATTTCATTTGATAGGTTTCATTTGGAGTGATGGGTATTTTCCTTTTCTGTGATGCCCTTGCATTTTACCTGAAGGTAAATTTTCCACCATTTTTCAAATGTTCTCATTGTTTCAACATTCAACACTTATGTGCCAGATGTACTATATTTTTGGTAAAGAAATTCAGAATTTTAAATGTATTTATTGAAATGCAAATAATAATTGGTAGTATTTTTTTTTCTAATTTAGTCTACTTCTATTATATTATACACAGAAAAACATTATAATGCTCATCCTCCGAATTTGGAAAACCAATTCCGAAGGGAAGTGTCAAGATCTTAATAGAAAAATAAGGATTGCCCTAGATGGGGAAACCAGTCCAGAAGTAGCAAAAATTAAAAGCTGCCCAGGATGGGAAACTAGCTTGACTAGTTTTGAGACTGAAACTGAAACATAACAGAGAAAATTTCAAAAACATATTCAAACTGGACAATGTCGTAAGATAGCTGGAGTAAGAGATGAGCACCCAAAAATTGGAATTAAGTAAGGTTTTCATTCTTCTCAGGAGGGTTGGGAGCTTCTTCCACGATCCTATAAACATAAAAATACTCGTCATCCTCCTTGTCGGTGCATGAGCAGAAGTCGGAGGTGGGAGACCTAGGCATCTGGCGAGTTGAAGGTGGTTGCATGTAAGTTGGTGCCTTCATCCTTACCACCCTCGTCGTTTCTGGAGCCCCCACCATTGCTAGAACCTGAGCCACTGCTAGAGCGATGACTACTGCTGGAAGAACTTTTCACAGGAAGGGATTTCATTTTGTGGGGAATGGATACTAACTCAAACTGAAGAGTGGATTTATGCGGGAGCTTCTTGGGCCGGAGGCTAGAGGATTCAGGCAGGGAGACCGGGAGATGAAGGGAAAATTGAGCGGAGAGGTTGACAGGGTCGAGCCTACTCTGCTCTACCCTACCCATAGAGAGGTTCACTTTCGTGCCAATGGCCATAAACAATGGAGGTCTAGAGGGGAGGCCTTGCCCACCTGCACGACATCATCTCATTCAGTGGCGCCTTGGCATGATGGAGGGAGCAGAGGCATGACATAGGGAGGGGACGCTCTTCGAAATAGGAGAGGAGCTCCCAAATAATAATGGGTAGTATTATCTTAGCTAAAAATTCTTTTTTTCTTTAAGAATGTCGAGGAAGAGAATAAAATTACCATTTTATATACCCTTCGACCATTACATTCTCTTTGGGATATATTTCCATGAAAATATATAGCTTAGAAATTATCACAGTTAATTATACAATATAGATTAACTAGTGCTTGTACTTCTGGTTTTCTTTGTTCTTAACACAAGGTTTCCAAACGATTAGAGGCACTTGCCATAATTACCCAAATTATTGGAGCATACCTCTCTATATCATGATCAAATAAAATTGAATTATCTCCACTAGTATGATACAATGGAAGTCTTAATATTTCAATCAGAGGTGCAAGATGATTTTTCTGACAAACACCATGTAGCCTGCATAAAATTGTACCATCGATGATAATATATACATGTTTGGGTGTGGAGGGAAAATGATATGTAGATGAAATGATATTTTTTTATGTACTCTGTGGAGGGAAGACAACTTCTTTCCTTCCAATAATATAAGTTTTAGTTCCCTTCAAAAAAAAAAAAAAAAAATCAGAAATCTAGTTACTTAGTAAGGATGATTACATAAAAGTAGAATCATTCTTTTTGGCTCTATATCACTTGGCTTACCATGAGGAACCCATGTGAATTTGGAATCCAAAGGATTAATCTTTACAAACACATCCACCTATCCTATTACTTTACTCTAATACTGTGACCTGGATATTAAAATAGTAAACATTTAGCAGAGCACCCTAATACTATGAAATGTACATTAAAACAGGAAGAATTTAGCAGAGGTGTTCTACCTATAGTAATATAGCAATAAATATGTCACATAGCATATAGATAACTCTATTAAATCCAACCATTCATGAATAAAGAAACATCGAGAGGCTAAACAGTAAAAAAAATCTAGCCAATGCTCCATTTCAAAATACATAATTATAAGAGGGGTTAAACATTGATATATTAGGAGTGTGTTCCTACATTAAAGAGTATTTTTTAAGGGCACGAGAAGCAACTAGCCTTTCTATACCACCACCTATAACAATCACTCAAGGAGATGAAGCTGAAAGAAAAAAATCTCAACCAAAGAAATCACCACAAAATGAATTATAATAGCTTGAGGATGTAGCAGATATAAATTAGGAAAATAACATGTGAACAATGACCAAATCTTCTGAACCTATTTTTCCACTAACTCTTATCGTAATTTTACCACTAGGCCAAACCCAACAAAATCGAGGTCCCATATTCACCTAGGTTGAGAAGGTTGAGGTTTCATATCTTAAGATCCAATATATGTCATGCAAACCATTTTCCTAGACTCGGATAAGATGTGGATTAGATTAGGATACCTTTGTAGAAAAAACTTTCTTTCTCATCACAATATGATAAGAATCCAGAAGAAATTTCAGGGGTGATCAGAATTCTACTATGATCCATGGTCCATATATGATGAAACACTTCCCCGAGGGGTTTTGACCAATTCTGAATTAACCCGGATCATTGAATATTTGATCATAGTTTTGGATAATTTAGAACTCCGATTTCCTATATGACTAGATTATAACAACTGTAAGGAAGTTCGCTACAACATTAGATGTATCCACCTCAAGTTTCATATGCACCTAGGTTGCACTTGCAACATTCAAGGTTACATATATGGAATTACAACTACCAATATTCATAAATTGATATGTAGGAAATTTTTCCAAAGTGATGGTATGCATCAGGTATCGTTAGATGAGTTTATTCTAGTGTCCATATTCAATACACCAACGTACCTAGTTGATGTATCCCCCCTACTACAGGTTGTAGAATGCAACTCTTATCTCTGCAACTACGGTTAATGTATATAAGCTTCCTTACAGTATTTTATAATAAATGTCAAAGACTTTACTAAAAAAAAATTGACACATCCTAGATTAAATTCCTGAGTGTTCATGGGAAGAAAAACATCACGAAATGAACCCATGCATAAATGTACTAGTCTAGACAACGGAAGCTTTGGAAACCTACAGATCTTGGCATATCATAATTATCAACCTTCTTGAATATAGCCCCAATCCAAGTCAAATTTACTTGGAAGTATGATTTTCTAGGCTTTTTTGTCTATGCAAGACAGGAAGAGAAAAGGAGAAGTTATTTTTGCTTGTTTTTCTAACCTTATATTATAGCAGAAAACTAGCAGACATAATCAATTCTTGTATTCAACCCTTGGATAACATAACATGTTTCTTAGAGTTTCATGCTTGGATAGAGTGTACTTTGTTTAGTATCAGCCTCTAAATGAGGTTCCTCACATTTTAACATTAGAAATCTGCATTCATTTTTTCATTTTTTTACAATTTTGATGTATACATAGGTCCCCTTGTTTAGTTTGGTTGTGGTTTACGCTTAAAATTTCCTTGTATTAAGGTTTTGCAGGTTTGGGTCTCTTTCCTTGCTTTCCAACTTTAACAGTTCTTGTTACATAATTTGCTTGTAAAAATCCTATTTTTCAAGGACTATTTTCCTTTAATATTTACATGCTATGAAATGTTTAATGCAATATTTACTTATTTTTGCCACACGTGTTGTGTGTTTAATGGTAATATGATTCTTGAAACATGCCACGGCCCACAAGTAATCAATTTAAGAATGGATAGGAAATAAACAATCACTTGTTTTATGTGTCTAATATATACACATTGTTTCTTCTCCTTGTAGTCACTTATCAATTCAACACAGATTGCAACTGATATCTGGTAAATATTAAGGTATGCTTCTTAGGTTTGGCTTGGCTACACAGAGGTCTAGGATAGTCCCATAGGCAAAAAAGGTGAATGGATATAAGTGCAGCTCTAAAGCCCATGTTCATCAAAAATAAATATAGTGGTCCTTTCTAGAGTTGTAGTGGTCCTTGCTAGTCATCAATGATCTATGACTATGTATCACATGCTTAATGAGTAAAAAAAAAATTCCTCAAATAATTTCATTCCTCACCCACCTAAGCAATCACTAAACATTACAATAGAAATGAAATGGAGTACAAGCTTGTTAAAAATGTGACAACAAAAATGTAAATTTACTTATTACCTATGTAGTTAGAATAACGAAATGTAGGTTGAATAACAAGATGTAGTTGGAATAACGAAATATGTCTAGGTTAAATAAGATGGCCCGAGAGGCTTGTAAAGACACGGAGAATCATTTTGATAAATACAATTTTCCAATATTTTTGTCCTTCAATTTCTAATTCAGTTATTTCTTCTATTCCTTTCTTGTTTATTGTTTTTCTCCACAACAAGTGGTATCGGAGCCTTGAATCGAATTTCGAAGATTTTTTTGCATTAAAAACATGACCGACATAGTGAAGTTTCCGTCTTGATCAGTTCCCGCTAGGGAAAGTTTGAAACTGTTAACTGTCAAGAATCCACCGTCGACGAGCAGGAGAGCTCTTGGAAGCTATCAACAGTTGGAATCTACAGTCCTCCTCTGGAGAGATTGCAGACAAGGTGCTCTACTATAGAAGTCGTCGAGTAGTGGTGGAGAGCCATCGACAGAGAACTGAGAAAACTGCTCCAAGATTGAGAAAGAAGACCATTTGAGGTTGTCGAGGTTTCGTTGTTGGGCTACGTGGAAAGAGAAGCTAGCAAGCCTGCATGGAAAGAGAAAGCCAAGAAGTCTCGTTGAATTTTTTTGCTCGAGTTGCTCAGTATCAAATCCGTTGTGAGAGAGGGTCAAGAGAAGTCTGCTGTGGGCAAAGCAAGCATTGTAGGAGCAATATTTTTTTTAGTCTATTGTGGAAAAAGGGCAAGCGTTGTAGGAGCAGTTTTTTTGAGAAATCTGTGTCGAGTGGAGAGAAGTCAATTTTGGGCAAAGTCGTTCTGCCCGCAGAGTCCAGCTGTGCAAATGCAAATTGTAAACTAAGTTACAATATGCTTTATTGGTAGGGAAGAAGACTGATCCGCTATTCTTGAAGGAATTGGAGGAGTTTGCAGAGGGTGAAGAGAAACTGGCGCCATCCGTTGTCCCTGGCCGCTCAAAAGTCGGGTAATTTGTTTTTAAAGGAGAAGGAATTTACTGTTTTAAACAGAACTATCCTTTGTTTTTTGATAAGGATCTTTTGAATTTAAAAATAGGCTCAGTTTCTTTTTTCAGAGAAAGGGTTTGAACAAAAAATATTTTAAAGGGTGCAGGGATTTCGTGAAAGAGAAAATTCGAGAAAGAAGAGATTTCTTGAAACCCTAGCAGTATAGGGGAAAATAGCTGAAACCCTTGAAACCCTAGAAGAAGAGTGGAAATATTTTTTTTTTTAATTTGTAGAAGAAGGGAAATCAGAAACCCTAGGAGGGAGAAATGGCGAAAATGACAAATGCAAAATTTGAGGTGGATAAATTCACCAGGAAAAACAATTTTGCAATGTGGAAACTGAAGGTTAGGGATTTTCTGGTGCAACAAGGGTTGCACAAGGCATTAGATGAGGTAAAAAAAAACCATCAATCATGTCGAGTTTGGACTGGGAGGACTTGGATGCTCGAGCTCTCAGTACTGTTCGGTTATGTTTGGTAGATGAAGTACTCTTCAATATTGTTGGAGAGAGTACAACTGCAAGGTTGTGGAAGAAATTGGAAACACTCTATATGACAAAATCTTTGACAAATAGAATCTATTTAAAAAGGCAATTGTACAGCCTTCGGATGAAGGAGGGTACGAAAATTGCAGATCACTTAAATGTTTTTAATACGCTTATTTTCCAGTTGTCTGATATGGAAGTAAAACTGGAGGAAGAAGACAAGGCAATAACCTTGTTGTGTTCCCTGCCTGAGTCATGAGATCACTTCGTGACCTCAGTCAGTTTGAGCACTGCTGATTCATTAAAAATTGAATCTATCGTGGATGCTCTCTTATCTGAAGAGGTACGAAGAAACTCTATCATTGAGACTTCTGCACCTGAAGCAATGGTAGCCAGAGGTCGGTCAAAGGAAAGGGGGGAGAAGACAAGAGGTTCTTCCAGATCGAAGTCAAGGGGCAGCAAGAAGAGTAAAGCAAAATGATGGTACTGCAACAAACCGGGACATCTCAGAAAAGATTGCTCGAAATGGAAGGAGTTGGAAAACAACAACAAGGAAGCAAATCAGGTCGATTCAAGTATGGTTGATGAGGTTTTAATTGCTGAAGCGCTCCCTGTTTGTAATATCTCACAACATGCTGACTATTGGCTATTAGAATCTGGTGCTTCTCATCATATGAGTCCGCACCGAAATTGGTTTTCATCATATGAAACTGTAAATGGTAATTATGTATTCATGGGAAATAATGCATCTTGTTAAACTGTTGGGATTGGAAATGTGAAAAATAAAATGTATGAAGGTACAATTAAAACATTATCTAATGTTAGGAATGTACCTGATCTAAAGAAAATCTTCATTTCCTTGGGAGTTTTGGATTCGAATGGTTATAATTTTACAGGTCATAATGGAGTATTGAAAGTATCGAAAGGAGCCTTGGTTGTTATGAAGGCTGAAAAGGTCAGAAAACTGTACAGACTCAGAGGAAGCACTCAATTTAGTGAAGCAACGATCGTGTCAGATAAAGTAGAAGAAGTTTCTCGTCTATGGCATCAGCGGTTGGGTCACATGAGCGAGAAAGGTCTTCAAGTACTGATGAACCGTAAGTTTCTTCCTGACTTGAAATCCTTGAAGTTGGATTTTTGTAAATATTGTGTGTTTGGCAAACAATGTAAAAAAAGGTTGAAGACTATAAATCATAATAGTAAGCATATTTTGGACTACATTCATTCTGATCTGTGGGGACCATCTCCTGCTGTGTCTTATGGAGGTGTATCATACTTTTTAATGTTTATTGATGATTTATCTCCAAAATTTTGGGTCTATATGTTGAAAAATAAAGCTAATGTGTTTAATGTGTTTAAACAATTTAAAGCAATGGTGGAAAAGAAAACAAGAAAATCAATTAAATGTTTAAGAACTGACAATGGCGGTGAATTTACCTCTTTATAATTTGAACAATTTTGTAAGGATGAAAGGATAGTTAGACATAAAACTGTTGTTTATACTCCTCAGCAGAATGGTGTTGTTGAACGGATGAATCAGACTCTTATGGAAAGAGCCAGAAGCATGATTAGTAATGCTAATCTGCAAAGGGAGTTGTGGATAGAAGCAGTATCTACTGCTTGTTATTTAGTTAACAGATCACCTTCGGTTGCAATAAACTGTCAAATTCCTGAAGAATTTTGGTCGGGTTAGTCTTGTGATTATTCGCATTTGAATATTTTTGGTTGTGATGCCTATGTTCTTATTCCTAGAAATCAGCATTCAAATTTAGATCCAAAATCGAAATGTTGTGTCTTTGTTGGATACGATTATGCAGTGAAGGGATATAGGTTGTAGGATCCTTCTTCACGGAAGATAGTCATTAGTAGAGATGTAACATTTGATGAATCATCTCTTTTAAAATCAGATGTTGAAAAATTTGAACAGAAGCAGGTATCTCCAAGTCAGCATATTCAATTGGAGACTATACCTTTTCCAGAAAGTCGAAAGGAAAGAGAGACTTCTGAAAAAGGTGGAGAAGCAAAGGAAACTGGATAAATTCTAGAATCCAGTCAGCAACCAGTCACTCTAAGAAGGTCTACAATGGAAATAAAAACACCAAAAATTTATGAAGACTCTGCTTCATCATTTTCATTTATTATTGAAGATGGGGAACCATCTTGTTATCAGGAAGCAGTTGATGATGTAGATAGCAAGATATCGGAAAAGGCTATGGAAGAATAAATGGACTCCTTAGCCAAGAAAAATACCTGGGATCTTGTAGAACTTCATGAAGGGAGAAGCATTGTTGGGTAAAAATGGGTCTTCAAGTTGAAGAGAAAAGTTGATGGATTTATTGAAAGGTATAAGGCAAGACTGGTTGCAAAAGGGTATTCTTAGGTTGAAGGTATTGAATTTCATGAGATCTTTTCACCAGAAGTTAAACTTGTTTCTATTCGTACTGTGTTAGCACTAACTACTTTACTTGACCTTGAGTTAACAGCTAGATGTTAAAACAACCTTTCTTCATGGTGATTTGGATGATGAGATATATGGATCAGCCAGAAGGTTTTGTACAAGGTCGCAGCAGAAGATTAGTTTGCAAGCTCAAGAAATCATTGTATGGCCTGAGGCAGTCGCCCAGGAAATGGTACAAGAAGTTTGATTCCTTCATGGTGAGCCAGAATTTTATCAGAAGTGAGTATGATCATTGTGTTTACTTAAAAAGTTTCAATGGAATATTCATTATCTTGGTGTTGTATGTTGATGATATTCTTATTGCAAGAAAAAGCATGGAAGAAATCAGCAGGTTAAAGGCTGAGCTCTCTAGGACATTTGAAATGAAGGATCTTGGAGCAGCAAAACATATCTTCAGCATGGAGATACACAGAGACGGGAAGAATGGTAAGCTTTGGTTATCACAACAGAAGTATGTGGAGAAAGTACTTGAAAATTTTGGTATGAACAATGTGAAACCTGTTAATGTTCCATTAGCTTCCCATTTTAAGCTTTCTTCAGATTTAAGTCCTAGAACTAATGAAGAAAAGCATTATATGTCTCATGTACCATATGCAAATGCAGTAGGCAAATTAATGTATGCGATGGTATCTACAAGACCTAACATTTCACATGCAGTTGGAGTTGTCAGCAGGTTCATGGCAAATCCAGGGGAAGAACATTGGCGAGCAGTGAAATGGGTGCTTCGATATTTGAGAGGCACAAGTGACCATTGCATCAGCTTTGATGGTCATGAAGGTACAGTCTGCAGATATGTGGATGCTGATTATGCAGGTGATTTGGACAAAAGGAGGTCTACTACAAGTTATGTTTTTACTCTTGCAGGTGGAGTAATCAGCTGGATGTCAAAGCTTCAAGAGACAATTGTTTTTTCCACTACTGAAGCAGAGTATATAGTTGCTTTAGATGCCTATATAGAGGCAATCTGGTTAAAAGGTCTGCTTGATGAGATTGGAAGGATGTAGGGGAAAGTGAATGTGTTTTGTGACAGTTAAAGCGCTATTCATTTGGCCACAAATTCATCCTATCACAGCAAGACCAAGCACATCGATGTAAGGTATCATTCTGTGAGACATATAATCGAAGGCGGAAAAGTATTTCTCAAGAAGGTCCGCACACAAGAAAATCATGCAGATATATTCATGAAGCCAGTTTCAGTAGAGAAGTTGAGATGGTGTCTCGCTTCTCTCAGCTTGCAGAAAAGATGATGAATGGGCATTCGGAAAATTGTTTTCAAGGTGGAGTTTGTTAAAAATGTGACAACAAAAATGTAAATTTACTTATTACCTATGTAGTTAGAGTAACGAAATGTAGTTTGAATAACGAGATGTAATTGGAATAACGAAATATTTCTAGGTTAAATAAGATGGCCCAAGAGGCTTGTAAAGACATGAAGAATCATTTTGATAAATAAAAGTTTCCAAGAGTTTTATCCTTCAGTTTCTAATTCGGTTATTTCTCCTATTCCTTTCTTGTTTACTGTTTTTCTCCACAACAAAGCTATCTACTAGCGTTCACACATGGTGTCACATTAAATTGCAAAATTTCATTGCAATGTACGCGTTTAGCTATACCCTACTATAACTGATAGTTATTATCATGCTCATGAAGTATGAAAACCATTGCAGTTCAAATTTAGGACTTACTGGATGTCAAAAAAATCAAAATTTGGGCTTACCAGATTTCCATTGATGAGGATCCATGAGAGCTTGCATTTAATTCTTGAAAATATGTCACAAATGAAGAATCTATGGACAATGGGACATGCAAAATCTATCTATAGAAAAAATAATGGAGTTGGGAAAGTGGGATATATAGCATTATGGGGACCGAGGGCCAATATCCATGGGATTTATGCAGTCTAGCCAATAGCCAGTCAGTTAAAAATCACAAGAGAGAAGGAATGGGGCATTAATATTGGGCTACTCCTTATGACCTTATTGTTGGTACACAACAAACAATACTCAAATCCTCCCTTTATATGCAAAACATAAAGAAACCAAAATACCAATTAATTTACTGTCATTATTAATTTTTGTAATCTATATAAATTTTTTCTTTCATCCCCACAAATATAGAAAGTACTGCCATTATTAATTTTTCAATCTATATATGTTTTTTCTTTTAGCCCCACATAAATATTAAATATAACTTCATTGTGTTTAATATTCTATATTTATTTTTTCAATATGTATTTCTTGGTTCAATATAGCTGGAGCCTAGACTAATTTTTTATTCCAGAAGCCATCCTTTGGGATCAACTATCATACACTCTTCACTGGTAGTGGTTTTCTAAACTAGAATTTGTTTTCAGAATCCCATCCTTCTATGTTCTTTGGCTTTGAGATATCTTGCCATTTGACAAGGGCTATCACATCTTTCTCCTTGCTACCTGACCATAACAATTTGAAACTTCCCTTCTAATTTTTTCTAGAATGCCTTCATGAATATAAACTATTTATTTCTAGTAAATAGTAAATGCTTCAAAAACTGTGACTTTACTAGGACAACTCTAGAGTCTACCACCCACAGGTAACCATCTATGGCACTAGCAATTTATCCTTCTTTCCCTTTTCGACATAGGAAAAATCCAAACATTTTTCCAATATTTGTTGGGATGTATGTAAAATAATAAACATTTGAATCCATCCTGAACTTAGTCCAATTGTAGTGAAACATTTGAAGTATTTCTCCTGAGTGGATTTCTTCCAATGTGTAAAAACAAATAGAATATTTTTGCATGTTGACTAATATACCTGTAGCAATACAATGAATATATATTATTTCCTTCAGAGCTCTAGTATCCCTTCTTGACCATCCCCCAATAGTGGAATATCATCAGAAAAAACGTGGGTTGGTTGGAAGCTTCTGCCTATTGGAATCCCCTTTAAATTCATTGTTTTTTTCACTTCAGTTATGCCTCTGTTGAGGCCCTCATGCTTTTGACAGATCCAACTTTATTTCCATATTTATGTGCACACCTTCTTGAGTTTAAAAAATTGTAATATGGATTTGTCTACCCGGTAAGATACCAAACTATTGAGATTCTTGAAGAGAAATATTATGCCAGAATACTTTTCACACTTAATGCAATTTTTCTCGATATGCACTTATAGATGCAATTGGATAAGGATGTCTACATTTTCTTCAGTTTCAAGTTTTTTTCAAACCCACACTCACAAGATATGTACAAACATATTTTTCAAGTATGTCGTAAGAATACCGCAGCGCCTCTCCACTATAATCCACCATGTAGATTGTTGAATGATATTTCCCACAAGCAAGAAATTCCTCTTGAGATACATGATTCTTGGCCCTTTATTTTCCAAAAGAAAATATGAATATCCAATTTTGGGTCCAAGCAAGGTGACTTTACAAATATTTTTAGTTAGCCTCCTACTGGAGTTCATTCTAAGGCACCTATTTTTGTTTTCATTGATGAGTTGGATGTTGTTTGGAAAAAACGTAGCCTTATTAAAGTTTCTATAGGACAAGAAAGTGATGCCACTCTCAATTATATCCTTAAAACTTACATGCTTGTATATATTTTAAGGGAAAGGCTAAGCGATCACCATTGTTGCCACCAAGAAGCGAGACATCCTAGACTACCTCTAGTGTGACCTAGATAGTTGAGTAGGAAAAAATATATTCTCAAGCTCGGGCTTATTGGTCGAATTGAGATTTGCAAGATCCATACGCGGAACAAACCTATGGAATTTGAGATTGATTACATTGTTGTGGCTAGCATAACGAAAATAATGGTTGGAACTCAGCTAGCCAACTCGCTTAACATCGCGGCTCTCAATATTAGGTGTGATGGAATAACCGAGATCACTACAGAATATTTATTGGTAGTATCCAAATCTTTGATTAATTCATCTATAGTTGCATTTATTCGCAAGGGTGTGGAACTTCCCTCAAGAATATCCCGGTTTGTATGTCGAAGTGTGTATGACAGCACAAGCAAGTACTTATTGTGGTTGACTGACCAGGAACACAACAACGAACATCAAGATAAGTGGATCGAACCTAGAGCGTGCATGGTCTATATCAATAGTTGAAATTTAGTTCATAACAAATGCAGAATGCTTCAATATTTGTCAAGAGGAAAAAAAAAAGAGTGTACTGATCATAATATTGTTCTTGCTAAGATGGAATTCTCTTTGAAGGGAGGTGATAGTTTTGTAGGAAATTTTAAATATGGGAATGCTATAAGTCTAGTTGAAATTGCTAACATTACTAACAAATATGGAGGTCTGGAGAACAACAAGAGTCAAGCATCTTATTCATATGATGCAGGAACATGTAGATGATAGTGAAAATAAAGGAACTAACTTAATTTCATGGAATAGCTTGTAGAATTAATTGCAAACACAAACAGAGATAACTATCTTAATGAATTCATCCAACTCATTGTACTTCTCATTATGGACGGGTGACTTCAAGCCACACATAAAGGAAAGGATGGTGAAGGTGATAGTCCAAAAGGGAGGTGGTGTCGTTGATGATGAATTTCTTTTAATGTTGTTATATGTCTTCAACAAGTTACCTGTAGATCTTATGCTCTTAAAAAGTTGAGTGTTGGAAAATCAATGCATTTATTGCATAGCCACATAAATTATGAGATTAAGAGGAGAGCTAAATATTTAGTTGACAGATGGAAAAAAATGTGTGCCTATAGAATTTAAGGATAATGATGCAATATCTAGACCAATACAAGGTGCATATTTTCATTCTAAACGGGAATTGGACAAAGACGTTCATTTCCAATGTAAGGGTGGAGGATCTTCCAAAGTAGTTCCGGAAGCATCAAAAAAATTAACTGCCAAGGTAAATGAAATTACAAGAAAATTATCTGAAGTAGTGTCATGGAAGGTTCAATTTTTTCCACTCCAATGTTAGTTGAATAATCCTTGTTGCTCTCTTCAATCCATGATTACAAATATGTCTATTGTAAAGAGCCATTTATTAGTGGCACTAGTAATATGTTAGTCCCATAAACAAAGGAACAGAAAAGTAGTAGTCCAAACCAGTCACAAAGTAATATTCCATCAAGTTCCACTCTTGGAAAGGCTTCAGGATCCTCTTGCAGAGAGAATTATATGAGTTCTATAATGGTTTCATCAAGTACTAAAGCCTTGATTTCATTATTTCACCAAAGCATGATAGGAAAGGGTATCACAGGACCTGCTATGCAAGGAAAGCAACATGAGTTTATATGCCGAGAATGTGTTAGATGTGGTAGCATACAAAATGTGAGGCAATGTTGCACTCTAGAATAACATGTGACAAGGGGTTTGATGATGTGCATGGAGATAATATGATCCATAACCAAGTGGAAATTATATTTTCAAATATGGGGGACAATTTGGATTGTGTCATGCCTACAAAACATAATCCAAACAATGAATCTCTTTGTAATTTTTACCTATAGATTAATATTCATTTGAAGAAGATAACTAGCAATGAAGTTGGAGCTAATAAAAATTACGATGGATACAAGTCCTTCACTTCTAATCATGATGATGAATGCATTAAGAGTGTTGAGGAAGTTGGAAACCTAATGCAGATTACATAAACAAATACCCCTTCTTCATCGGGATTCTGGGAACAGATAGCTCCTGTAGAGTGTTTGGCTAAAGTAGAGATATTTTTTCCTGGTATAGATGCACCTATTGGTTGGGTGCATGCATGTTTGAAATTTTTTATTCCTATTTCAGTGGCAAAGCACCAAAGAGTTGCAAAAACATATATGAAGACTGAAAATTATCAACTAGCAGCAAAAATCTTAATGGGTATAGATTTCTATGGAGGATTATGTTCTTCAAAGAGGTGATTCACCTATCCTTCTTCATGAATATCTCTCCTTGCTCAAAACACACAAGCCAAAGTAGCTTTGGGATGAGCGAAACATGGAGCTTGTCATCCTCCTCCATAAGTCAATATCAATTTTCTATGTAGAGATCATTATGGTTGAACTTGGGGATCTTTATGATGCGACTCATAGAAAGCCCCATTCCTTGTCTCAGAAATTTTTTCATGTCAACTTTCAAGGAAGTTCATCACTCACAGATTCAAATTATCTTTCTTTTCTAAGATTGCTGACTAAAATTTTCAATGCAATTGTTAAATGCCGATGTCCAGGAACACTACTTAAAAATCTAAGAGCCCTTCTATGTGATATAAAAATTTCATGTGATGGGATAGTAAGCCATGCTAATGGGAAATTTGAATACGACACTTTCATTTTTCCAATATGGCCTTGGCATCCAAGGACTTTTATGGAGGAAGGTTTCCACTATATTAGGTTTTTTCGCAAGATGGAAGTGTGTCAATGATATTGGGATGGTACAAGAGCTATATGTTGGGATGATCTACAAGTGAATTTGGGATCCTGGTATTGTTATGCAAGTTCTGCATTGCTTGAGGTGAAGAAATATTAGGAAGGGAGGACTATAATGTCCCTTTCCAAGAAGATAAATTGTGATGATGCATATAAATCAATGAGCAGTCACAATCATGTGGATGCTCATCAGAGCTTAGATTTTATCATATAGACATTGCTACACAATACAAGTGTTTAAGACATCTATTTAATAAAAAATTAGCATTTCGATAAAAATTAATAGCTCAATGGAAGAGAACTTTCCTTATAAGAAAGAGGTTGGTGGTTTTATTCCACTACGACTTAACACAAATTAATCAACGATATTGTAGTTTATTTTTAATTAAATATTTTTTATATTGATTTATTTCAATGGTGAGATATTTTTCTTAATTCATTCTTGTTAAAATTGGAAACTAAGGCCAAATTCCACCTTGGGAAAACTCATTTGATGGATATGATGATTGCATTAAATTCCTCTTTTCGAGATGACCAAAATTGATCTAAATATCATCTCATTTGGACAAGTAGAAGTCTGATTTTGAATTTATGACCACATGTGCAAATTGTTCAAGTCAACCTCAGCTAAATGTAGGCTTATAAAGCATGCAAATTTTTCAAGTCGGCCTCAGCTAAATGTAGGCTCATAAAGTGTGCGAAATTTTCAATTCGGCCTCAATTAAATGTAGGCTCATGAAGCCCAATGGACATGTCTCTTCACCCACAAGAAAATGTATAAATACAAGAGACCTCATACCTCATTTGGACATCCATCACTCACATATTCTTCTCTCTCTTCATCATATTGGTTTGTACAACTTGGGCAGCTTCTCTCTCTCACACATGCCGTTAGGAGGACAAAATTTCTGGGCTAAATCACATAACCAAAATTGTAGAATTTTAGATTGTTTGACCAGCATTGACCGAGGCTATTTTGACCTGTTTTGACTATGGTTTTAAGGGAAACTTTTCGGTTTATTTAGGCCACATTGAATAGCACAAAAATTGAGGATATTCGATATGTTTGACATGCATTGACTGTAGAGTTGACTGCAAGTTGACTGAGTTGACTACAAGTTGATTGAGTTTGATTGCAATTGACCGAGCTTAAAAGGAGGTGTTTTACTATTGTTTTGACTCAAGTTGAATTTCTGGTTAGGTGTGATTTTTGACTACAGATGACTACATAATTTGACAGGGTTGATTTGACTTTTGTATTGGGCTAGTCTATTTGGATTTTGTACTCTTTCTGTGATGAACTATTGAATAATAATAAGAAGAATTGATGAAAGGGTTCTCTCGACATTGGGGTTTTCCCACGGCATCTGCCAAATATGGTGTTCTCTTGTCTTGGTTTGTCTTTTGCATTTGTTTTATGTTCTACCTGCATTTATTGTCAATGTGATTAATGGTTAATGTGATTGCTACTAGAAATAATTGGATATTGTTATTAGGCTGCTAAAGGAATATTGAAATAAATTGTGATAAGCATAGAACATATCGTTGTTAACTAAAATTAATGTGGAATTAGAGCCCAGACAAACCCCAAGCAAGAGAGAGAAAAGAAATCACTAAGATCTGTTGGGCAAGGACAAAAGCCTCAATGGCTTCTACATATTACTTCAAATCTAAGGATAAGTTCAATGATAAATTTGATTATCATGCATCAAAGATGTATTTGGACTTGACATTGGAAGAAAATGATAGTATGCACTATGTATAGGGAAATGTTGTTTAACCTTCTTCAAATGCATTGGCTGCTACTAAGACAAAGTATAAAAAAGGTGAGGACAAATCTAAGAAGATCATCAAAGACTCCATTCAAAATAATTTGGTTTGGGGACATCTAAGGAGATGTATGCCAAGTTGGTTGGGATATTCAAAGAAAATAATGCAAACCAAATCCTCTTTCTCAAGAACAAGTTGAAGGACATCAATATTGATATAGGAGAGTCCATCCGATCCTACTTAATGAGGATTACCGAAATCAAGAATAATTTTATATCTATTAGAGAAGTATTTTTTGGTAGGGAGCTCACTCTTATTTCCCTTAGAGGTATCCCACAAGCATGGGATGCGTTTAACACTATTATTCTTAATGATGAAAAGCTTATTGGTTTTAGTGAACTATTGACTATATGCACTCAAGAAGAGACAAGGATGATGGAGAGAGAAAAGACTTCAAATGGAAATGAGCCCACTGCATTTTTCACTCATACTAAAAGGAACAAAAATGTTGGTCCAAAGTGACAAGGTCAAAGATTCAAGCAGGGATTCAAAGAAGGAAGAAAGGGAAGATGCTTCAATTATAGGTTTGGCCACTAAGCTAGAGAGTGCCCTCATAAAAAGGATACACTATGGGATTATGAAAACAACAAAAAATGCAACAATTTTAAAGGCAATTGGAATCAAATGAATAATAGGTCAAACAACAAAGGAAAAAGTGATGCTCTCACTGCTCGATATGGAAATGGTTGACCTCCCAAAAGATTGAAAAACTCCAGGTATGAGGAATATAATGTTGTAGAAAAGAAAGAATAATTTTATCTTATTTTTTCCCTCACTATTGCCTCTCCTCCAGAAACTCTAGACAATTGGTTGATTGATAATGGTGCCTCAAGGCACTTCACTGGGTAAAACGAGGCCCTCTCTAATATGATTTGAAAAGAATACTAATTTTTAAATCTCTCTTGGAGAAAATGCCACATACCTGTGAAAAGGGTATGGATTTTCACTCTTCACTTAAATCAAGGTCAAATCCTTCATCTACATGATGTATTATATGTACCTGATTTGAAAAATAACCTGGTATTTATTTTTGTGATGGAAGATAAAGGCTTCAAGGTAGCATTAGTTGATGGAAAGGAACGTATTTGGCAAATGAAAATGATGGATGCATTCACACTTGGATTTAGGGTTGAAGGTCTCTATCAGGTTGGAGGAAGTCCTTTGGGATCTATAACTTGTGATACTTCTCTTCAATTTGAATTATGGAACCAAAGGTTTTATCACCTTCATTACAAATCCTTACCTGATGTAAGGAACATGGTCAAGGGTATGCCCGAATACAACATAGATCATGAAGGCATTTGTTAGGGCTGTACAGCTGGAAAATATACAAGGGGACCATTCCCCTCAAGTGAGGGTCAAACTACTGCCATTATTCAATTGATCCATTCTAATCTATCTGGTATTTTTCACGTAACATCATTGGGAGGATACTTTTACTATGAAATCTTCATGGATGGCTTCTCTCGCAAAACATGGATCTATTTCTTGAAGAAGAAGGACGAAGTGTTCAAAGGGTTTCACTCTTTCAAAACCTTGATTGAAAATAAAACATGGAAGAAAATCAAAATATTATGGACCAATAATGGAACCAAATATGAATCAAATGAATCTAATGACTATTATAGAGATTTTGGCATTTAGAGGGAGACCACTAGTGCAAATAATCCTGAGAAAAATGGAGTTTTCGAAAGGAAGTATTGAAAAATAATATAAGCTACTCGTGCCATGCTTCATGACCAAGGCCTGCCGAATTTCTTATGGGGAGAAGTTTCCAACAATGTCATATATGTTCAAAACACCCTTCCCACATCAAGCATTGGACTTCAAGACACCCGAAGAAGTTTTCACCGGTAAGAAACCTGATGTTTCTCATTTTAGAATTTTTGTTTGTCCTGTGTATTTTCATGTGCTGAAAGAGAAAAGAAACAAACTAGATGCATCTAGGAAGAAAGGAACATTTGTGGGCTATAGTGAAACTTAAAAGGCATATAGAATCTATGTGCCTAGTCAAAGAGAATTTGAAATTCTGATGTGACCTTCGATGAAGATTCTACCCTTGGGAAAGTAAAATATCTTCCTATCCTAAGTAAGGACAATGATGATGATGCAAGAAAGAAAGATTGATCTCTGACAGATGAACCGATGCCCAATGTTGAAGGCTCGATGGTTCCCATTGATCCACCTCTTGGTGAGCCCTATACCTCAAGGAAAATACATTTATGGCTCAAAGATACTCTGGAAGATGTTAAAAGACATGTTGCACCAAGGGGGGAATTTCGTGAAATAAATAAGTTGAACAGGTACCAAGGGTACTTAGCTACTATGAGTACCATTATTCAGTCTAAGTCGTGTACTTTCAAAGAACTTGTGAAGCACCAAGTATGGAAGGATGTGATGAATGAGGAATATGAATCAATCATGGAGAATAATGTCTGGGATGTGGTTCCTAGACCCAAGGACAAGTCAGTGATCACTTCAAAATGGAATTTCAATATCAAACATGGATTTGATGGGAGTACTGAAAATTTCAAGGGGAGGTCGTTGCTCGAGGCTTCTCTCGAAAAGAAGGAGTGGAATATGATGAGATATTTGCATTGGTTTCCTGATACATCACTGATTGATCTATCATTGCTCTCACTGCCTCTCAATGATGGAGCTTACACCAAATGGATGTGAAAACATCTTTCTTGCATGGCTCACTTAAGGAAGAAGTCTATGTAGAGCAACCTGAAGGGTTCGAAGTTCAAGATCAAAAGACACATGTATGTAGGTTGAAGAAATCCCTCTATGAGTTGAAGCAAGCCCCTAGGGCTTGGTACGAGATAATTGATAGTTATCTTATGAATCTAGGGTTTACAAGGAGCGAAACTGACCCTAACCTATACTTCAAAGTTGAAAAGGACAGGTCTCTCATTTTGATATTTTATGTGCATGATCTCTTTCTGACAGGTGCAAACCCTCTCATTTATTAGTGCAAGAGGGAGTTGGCTTCTGAATTCGAGATGAAGGACATAGGGTTACTACACTACTTCCTAGGCTTGAAGGTCTAGCAAAAGCCAGGTGAGATTTTCCTTTCTCAAGGAAAACAGATTATGAAGCTACTCGATAGATGTGGGATGGTGGATTGCAAGTTTTTGTCTACTCCGATGGAACTCAACTTCAAGAAACTATGTGGAAGTGTTGTTGGGCCCGATTTGGAAAATCCTTCTGAATATCGACAACTTGTGGGGCCCTGATGTTCTCGGTAAACTCTCGTATTAACATATGCTTCACTATGAATACATTGACTCAATTTATGGTCGAGCCACATCACATGAATTGGATTGTTGCCAAGAATCTCTTCATATATCTTCAGCGCATAATCAACTATGGTTTGAGATATTATTTCGGGAATTTGAGGCTACATGGATATACTGTTGTTTACTAGCCTGGAAGTGTGGTGGATCGTAAGAGCACATCTCGATGTTGCTTCTCATTGGGGTCTGCTTCAATATCTTGGATGAGAAAGAAGCAGAAATCGGTTGCTTTAAGCACCGTCGAGGCTGAATACATGGTTGTTAGTATGGCATGTTGTGAAGTTGTTTGGTTGAGTTTAGTGATCTATTTGAGTATGTGTCGGATACTATAGTGATCTACTATGACAACCAAAGTGGGATTTTCATTTCAGAGAATCCTATGTTCCATGACCTCTCCAAGCATATTGGTATCAGGTACCACTTTATCAAGGATACAGTACAAGAAGGAGCAATAAGGCTCCAACACATCATGACTAATGAGCATGTCACAAACATTCTCATGAAGCCCTTAGGGAAGGTCAAATTCTTAGCCTTCCGTGAGAGACTTAGAGTCGTGGAAAGACCTTCCTATGAGGGTCCCGCATGAGTTGGACATTAAGATCTAGAAGCTCCTGCGGGCTTGGGGTACTTCTTGGAGCTATCAGCAACCATAGGGTGAGTGGTTCACCATCCACTTGTGGTGCACTATATACATGTTGAGTGGTTCACCTTCCGCTGTGATACCCCATGATGGTTGACATGCGTGTAGGGTGAGCAGTTCATCTTCCGCTACAATTGCATACACATGTATGTAGGGTGATCATTTCACCTTCCCCTACGATTGAAATATGCATAAGATGAGTGGTTCACCTTCTCCTATGGCATATGAGCAGGATGAGTGGTTCACCTTCTCCTGTTGATGCCCCAACATACATCCTACCTAGTAGTCTGGGACTCATGGGAAGTTCCTCTCATATGGTCAATGAGTTGGGAAACATGGATAGGGACCATAGCACTACCGATAGATGCATCATGTACTTCCGTACTCCCTATGTCTAGGATGCATGGTGTTAAACAACTTGATCTGGGATCAACTGAGTTTCAACCTCTAGACTGACTTTGGTTAGTGGAGAGTGGCAAGGTGTTGTGACTCACTCTCGATCAATTCTTATTCATTATTACTTCATGGATCAGTAGAGAAGAGCATAAAAGAGATGAAAAATATAGCATATGATGACAAGATGGCATGATGATCAGTGATAGTAGTTGGATTGGCAAGTGGAATTGGAAACTAGGGCCAAATTCCACCTTGGGACAACTCATTTGATGGAGATGCTAATTGCATTAAATTCCCCTTTTTGAGAGCACCAAAATTGATATAAATATTATCTCTTTCAGACAAGTAGAAGTGTGATTTTGAATTTATGACCATACATGTGCAAGTTGTTCAGGTTAGCCTCAGCTGAATGTAGGCTCGTGAAACCCAATGGACGTGTCTCTTCACCCACAATGAATTGTATAAATACAAGAGACTTCACACCTCATTTGAACATCCATAACTCACACATTCTTCTCTCTCTCTTCATCAGATTGGTTCATAAAATTTGGGTAGCTTCTCTCTATCACACACGTGCGGCTAGGAGGACATAATTTCTGGGCTAAATCATGGAACCGAAATTGAAAAATTTCAGATTGTTTGGCCAGTGTTGACCGAGGTTGTTTTGACATGTTTTGACTATAGTTTTAAGGGCATAATTTCATTTTCTTAGATTGCGTTGACTGGCACAAAAATTGGGGATTTGGATTTGTTTGTCGAAATTGACCACAGGCCTATCTCATCGCAAGTTGACTGAATTTGGTTGCCTTTGACCGAGCTTCAAAGGAGGTGTTTTACTATTTTTTGACTCAAGTTGACTTTCTGGTTAGCATTGAAGTTTGACTGCAGAATTTCACAGGGTTGATTTGACTTTGTATTAGGCTAGTCTATTTTACTTTTGTACTCTCTCTCTCTCTCTTGAACTATTGAATAATAATAAGAACAATTGATCAAAGTTTTTAACCACATTGAGGGTTTTCCGTGTCATTCACCAAATATGACATTCTCTTCTCTCGGCTTGTCTTTTGCATTTTTTTTATTTTTTATTTTCATTTACTTTCAATGTGATTAATGGCTAATGTGATTGCTACTGGAAATAATTGGATATTGTTATTGGGTTGCTAAAGAAACATTGAAGTAAATTGTACTAAGCATAGAACATACCATTGTTAACTAAAATTAATAATTGTTTTATATTGTCAAACAAAAGTGATATTGTATTGTCTTCAAATATAATTTTTTATTGTCTCTAGAGCAACAATAGCTAGGATTAAAGACATATTGTCTCTACAAATACAATATGTCTTTAATCCCAACTATTGCCTCTAGAGAGACAAAAATGAAATTTTCTCTTAATAGAAAATAATACTTATGTTATATATTGTACTTATAAAGACAAATTTTTAAGACAATAATTTGAGACACTCACTTAAAAAAATATTTAAGACAATACACAAGTATTTATTTCTCAAGTTAAGACAATTTACCCAAAAACTGTCTCAAATTTTGTCTTGAAACCCCCTTTGTTTTGTAGTTCCACAACATCATTATGAAGGTATCAAGAGGAAGTCCCGATTAGTTCGCTAAATACTTATGTTCCACAACCATGCATGCATACATCAAGGTTTATATAGAGGTCCCCATCTTGAATTAAGTTGCCATCACAAGCAGAGAAATTCCTCATTGTTCACTACACACGATGCCTCCATCTATGTTAATCACATATGCATGTCTATGTGTATAGACTCACTTGAGTAAGAGTTTCATGACAATTTCCATGTTCCTATGAATGTGATTGCTTTTCATCAATGTTTAGGTCATGCACACAAATAATTTGTTGATTTTCTATCTTATTGTCATACGTTTGGTGGACTAATCTTAATCAAAACGTAAAATAAATTATTCTTTATTCTAAATATCAAATTTTATAACATTAAGATGGTACAACGAAACCAGATGAATTCATTTCTAATCAAAAAAAGTATATGCTCGATATGGTATTTTATTATGTTTACGATAAAATTTGATGATTACAATTATCTCAAGGTTTAAATTCCAAATAAAATAAAAGAATACTTTTAACAACATGCTAGAATGCTTAGACATATTCTACAAGTATTCATATATCAATGGGCCAAAAGTAGTGCACTACAGACAGAGCAACAACATTTGTTTAACTAGATAGAAAACCGTTGATGGGTGTTTGATGGGCATAGATCCAATAGAAGAATATTTTCAAATTCCTAGGAAAACACTTTACTTTCCAAGCATCTCTTATGGAGCTTTGGAAATAGGTCAAGCAATGAGTATATGAGTAGGTAACTAGGTAGCCATTGGTTAGTGAAAGGTCCACCAAAAGTACCTCTATGCCAAGTAGACCCCTGCAGAGCATCTATGCCTCAATGTTGGTGACATCTGACTGTATTCACCGATTTTGAGAGCTTTCGCAAGCAGGCATAGCATATGTAGAGTATCTAGCTTGGTGGGCCTCGCAGTTTGTAAGATAGAGTGAGTAGATTGCAAAGTATATGCGTATTTCACTCCTCGCAGAGTATATACATTTGTTTAACTAATTTTTACTTAAGAAAAATACATTTTCTGAAGTAAATTCTACATATTTTCATAATTTAAGGGGTTTCACTGATCTAGAAAATGAGAATGAATAAATGGAACATTAGCTTACCCATGGTGGAATCGTTGTTAGGGCTTCGAAGCATCTTTTCTATTCCCTTTGGGCCGAGTGTGATGAGGAGGATTCTTGCAACGACCTTGCTGACCACAACGTTTCCCATCTAAGCCTCTCATGCATTTCTTCAAATTCTTCTCCTGCTCCTTATCCTTTACCTCCTGAACTCATTAAATGCCAACGCCATCCCTGCAAATACAAATAGTAACAAAATGAAACACATAGATTAGCCCCTAAACATATAAGAATGGATGAAAAAAAAACAAAAAAGTGGATTTTGAACGAGAGACCAAAGGTGCATGTACTCTATGTGGAATACTGAAAGTGGTTTGAAAATGCAGAAAACTTAAAAATGGAACATACCTTAGTACTGTCAATGAACTGAAGTTATGATGGTGGGGTTCGATATCGGGTCTGCTACTGCTAAAACCCTAATTCTCACCTCCCTTCAATCTCATTTTCCCCGCCCTATGAAATGTAAACAAAAACTACTTCTTTTGGGTTGGGAAGAGTTTTGTAAAACAAAATTAATGTTTAACTTTTTCAAAAATGCTAAAATTTTCCTTCGTAATAAATACACTATTTTATTTTCACATACACATACATAGTGAGAAATTAATGCCCTTTCATGGTTAAAAAAACATTTCTCATATATTTAGATATTTATTATAATAATAATTTAATTTTAAGACTATTATTTTATATAATGATTTTGTTGTTAAAGTTTATGGAAGGTAGACATGTTGTAATTTTGGAATTTAAATCTGAGAATTGTCAAAGGAAACATATTTTTAACTTTATTGTATTAAAAACATTTAAGTGCAGGAAGGAAACATGTGCTCTTAATTGGGTTGTATTGAAAACATTTAAGTGTTCTTGCATTTTATGTGGTTCCAAACAAAAGAGAATATATAGTAAGTGGATTTAATAGTTAAAAACAAGTGTTAGTTTCTTAAAAGTCATATGTCAAATTTGGAAGGAGCAGAGTATGTACTCTTATTTAGGTTAAATATATTTGAACTGTTGTGTGAATGGAGTTGTAAGACTCTATGTTTTATCTTGAGAAAATGGAGTCCTCTACAAGTCACTCACAAATTTTATGGTGTCATAAGCAAAGTAAGTGCTTTGATTTAATATGTGAACATTCATTTTATGAATCGTGATAATGTGGCTTTAGTGAGGCATTAAAATATGGAATGAGCATGAACATTGGGATGCTAGTTTTATGTTCTACTTGAGGCATGAGTGCACGTATAAGAAGACTCTGACAAGGGTTAGAGAGGTGGAATAATTAGAGAGGTTGGGGGGTTGTAGTATCACTTAGAGGTGTGGGCAAGCAAGTTAAGCACCATGACAAGTCGTGTAGAAAACTTAAGACATTGGATGATTTTCACAAAGGCACCTTGGAATTTAACACTCCTTGATCGAATTCGATGCCCTCTACTTGGAAATACCACTTTTCAAGATGAAGAAGAAATGTGAAATATATGTGCAACCCACTAAAAAAGTTGGCAAGGTTGTTGCAACATATATAGGTGGGTTTGTCATGTCGCAAAAGGAGATGTTGGAACTTGCAAGGTGAACATTGGAGTATATTTGTCATGGAGTGTCAAGGAGGTGCAAGGATTTGAGAAGGAGTGAATTACACAAATCTAACAAATATTCCATGTTGGGTTTGGATATTATTTTTTTGGGACATCCAAAGTTGAAGGTGCATTTTATGGAGGTGTAGTATAAGAATTTGGGTGTATGCCACATCTTACGGACATCTTGGACTTTTGGTGTGTGTTAGTGGTATTAGTGCATTGTGTTTGATGAGAACTAGCCAGAATGTGTTCCATGAAGGAAAAAATCCCATAAGTTTGAGATGACTTAACCATTTGGAATTGTAAGGTGTGTTATGCCCTAGTTTAAAGGAGACAATTAGAACCATGTTATATTGTGACGGGTTGTACCATGGACTTAGGTCCACATGCATGGGTTGAGGTGTGATGGTACCCCATGTGTTGAGGAAAATGATTGTAATTATTACCTATATAAAGTGATTATGATATAAGATTTATGATTTTTTGTTGGAGAATGGAAGAGGAAGATAAGAGATGAGAGGCACTGAGGTTTCTTGTAAATAAGTCAAAAGGGAGGGAAAATGTCTCTCATTAGTTTCAGGATGATCAACACACAGTAAAGCAATACAATTTTAGTGCCATGATCAAAGAAGTGGAGAGTGAAAAGGATGAAATTTTTTTTTCATAGTTTTAACGTTTGTGGTTCCTACTGAACTCTACAACAATATCATGAATTCTTATGGGACTGGTTACCCCTCTTCTAGGGGGTAGCTATAGTGATATTTTTCACTTTAATGGGCATTTTTGTGAGTAACATAGTGTGGATACATGGTTACAGCTTTAGGCAAAAAAATTTCCTTGCATTTTTCTCCATTAATAATCAACATACCTCTACCTGGAACACATCTATCTCCCTCTTTTATTCCAGATCCACAAATCCCTTTCTAGGTAATGAAAATAGCATCAAGATTTTTTTCCAAACAAAAATAAGCATTTATTTCGTCTCTCGTAAGTTCAAAACCTGGTATGCTTGCAAAAGTTGTAGCAAACATGAAATTATTCCAAAATCCTATGCTTTATGATGACCTTAAATGGAAATAATCAAGTTGAATTTCATAATATAATAAACTAACACAATAAACCTAACAAAAATACCATGACATGTAGGATTTCAACTGTAGGAGTCTTGGAAACGAGCACGAGAATCAAAACCTATGAACTTCTTGGACTCGCAATGCCTTGGATCATCCACCGATAGAGTCTTATCATACCTGATGAGGATATCCTTTATATCCTTCTTCGACTTCTCGTCCACATATTTCTAGTAGAAGGAAACTAGGGCCTTCGCAATGCTCTTCCTAATGGCATAGATTTGCAAGTGTGCCCTCCTTTCACTTTGATTCTCATATCCACACTAGAGAAGTTGTGGCGTCCCAATAGAAGAATGGGCTTGAATGCCTTCTAATGGAGAATCTCAGGTTCTTATAACAGAGGAGGTTTATGTACTTGGAAGGGAATTGACAATATACAACATTTTTTTTTATAATATTGTTTTAGTTATGAATGGATCATCATGGCTATGTAATATTTACTATTTCCATAGAAGAATCTCATGAAATCCTCCTTCAAGGAGGACCCCGACACACAGACATATATATGCATACGCACAATATAAAGCGTGACAAAATATTTTTCAAATTACTTGAGAGAACCAATTTACAACATTAGGTAAACCCCAACACATAGGAATATATATATACATACACACAATATAAGCGACAAAAGAATTTTTCAAATTACTTGAGAGAACCACATTAAAACATTAGGTAAAGATGAAGGAATTACCCAACTGAAGAAGGATTCTAGACTTGAAGAATGATTCTTAGTATCTTGTAGACTTTTTATAACATTAGCAGAAGGATTATAGTGCCAAAACATTAGCAACTTTAATGCCTACTTGTGGAGGGAATAATTTTTGTAATTCTCTGCAAAGTCTATCCCTAGACGATGTTCGACAAAAATAGAACTAACTTCCAACATCCATTTAACTTGGTTGTATTTTTATTTGATATTTTCTACTACTTGAATAGCCTACAATTTGCATGGTGAAAGTAAGAAAACTAACTCACATTCAGACACTAAATTGACAATATTTTTTTAAAACTATTCATTTTCTAGCTACAAGACTCTGCAAAGTGGTTACCTCAAAATATTCAACAATATTATGAGAATTATGGCCCAGTGGCCTGAAGTAAATGACTTTGGCTCATATTTTCATCAACAATAATTGAACCCATTATAGTAAGTCAAAAATTTCCACTCTAAAATAACCAATATAAGTTATCATATACTCTAGAAATTGCTTTATCACATGAAAACCTTCCAAGATGTCAAATTTGGGTTGATGAATGGTACATATAATTTTCCTTATAGTATCCATTGTATTATGAACAATTTACATAACAATTTAAACTATTATGGCATCCAAGATAGAAGTGGTCTCATCCATGAAAATTATAAAAGGAGTTGCAACAAGCTCAACAATTATTGTTAGCCTTTTCCTTTGTTCTATTGACAATCGAGTCACACTAGGCATGCCTACTAGTGCATCCATTAAAATGTCTAATTCTACAAGTTCCATGACTTCATCAACAAAGTTCTTCAAATTGGAATTTTTAAAAGTAAGAAACATCACGATTTGGCACCATGTCATAAGAGAAATTGATTAGTTTTATAGACTTCCAACTTTGGTTTCTTTTTCAACATCCTTCAAAAGACAGAGAAATGCCAAATATATTAGTGATTACCAAACAGTGACATGTGGAGAATGTATGTCATTTTACTCACAGTTATCGAAAATTTGAGCAAAGGTTTCCTACCTTTTTGGAAATCCATATATCTAGATATCACCCTCAATATATCCTCCAATCTTCCTTCTAGCTAAGACATCCATGAGAGTTTTCTTCCCTGCACCACTAACCTCCATAAATGTTGTAAGAACACCAAGTATGAATTCACCTTTAACAGATAAATTTAAGTATATATTTACTCACTCCTTGTTCCCTCATTTCTTACAGATGAATCCAAAACTAGTCAGCCAAATCCATCAAGTACAAGAATCCACAAAAAATGGCAATAGCTGGATAACATAATATATTAGTCTCAAGGCTCAAGTTCCATACAAGGGGAATATCAAAAAATTATTTCACATTTTCAACAGACATGTCTAGTGGTTGAAATGGAAAAATCATTCCTCGCTTTGGAGAAACTCATGTTTCATCTTCCAAATCCAACTCATTTTTCCTCCTAGATTAGCAGGTCAGATCCTCATTTGTCTCATCTTCATTTCAGTTGCATAACCACTGAAATTTTTTTATAGAATTGAAAATCATGGAATCATCTAAAATTTAGTTCCTTTGTAGTTCAACATGTTCAAAAAAAGTTTAGAAAGTTATGGTTCACAATTTTCTTACAAGTATTATTGGCATTTGTAGAAGACAAAGAACATGAGAAAGACCATCTTCTTAACCTTGGTGATCTGGTATTGAGCCCTTACTCTGCACCATTCAGTTGGGATTGCATTTATTCCTAAGATTCTTTAGAAATGACAACTTGAGGTTTCCCAAGAGCTACACAAAAACAAATCCCATATCATTTCATATTGGAAATGATTTGATAAAATAGAAATTTAAAAAAAAATTAGAATGGCAAGTATGTGTTTAGTTAAGTAACTTTCAATTTAGATATGCAAGAGAAAATTTAAACAACACAACACATTGAAGAGTAATGAAAATCCCAACAAAGCACTAGTTCTTGTCCAATACTAATATCCTTGTGTAAATATGTTACAACACTTCAACACAGTAAGGCCCAAATTCGTGGTGTTTCCTGCATTCTAAAGGCCAACATGGTTCAATGAAACTAGTCAATGTGATGCATGGTTGCATAAAAACTCTTCATAATTAAAAATATATTGGTTCTATAGAATTTCACAGAGTCCTTAATGGATTAAAAAGGTTGAAATATTACAATATTCCATCTAGGATGAAGCATCTCATTCACAGAGATCGTATTCTTTGCATTTATCAAAGGTCATCACCAATAGCCCCATATCCACCAGTTTGGGATGCTATCTACATTTTAAATCCATCAAGCCTAAGAACTCTTCATCATCAAAGGGAAGAACAAGCATATAGAAGGTGTATGTTTGGCTTGATGAAGGTTCTTCCAGAGATGCATTTCACTAGGAAGATCCATTTTTGCATGAATTACATGTAATTGGAGGAATGGTTACATGTATCACAGTCTATTTTTTCATGTCATTGATCGATATCCTTGTTCTTAGGTTAAAACTAGGGCCTAAGACCATGTGGATGAAGGTTGAGAAAAATGGGAGCTTTATAAGATGAACTCCCAACTTGAGATCATGCCATGTAGCACTAAGTGACACATGGGTTTGGTCAAAGGTCCACTTGAGCCTTGAGGTTGGACACCCTCTTCAAGGAGTTGGCTTGGGGATGTTGCAGGTAAGAAGGAGTGAGAAAAAATCCTAATGGGAGAGCTTTCACATATTTCAAGGTGTGTTTCTCCCTCAAGTAGAAATTTTTGGGGGTAAGGAAACATTTTCATATATTTGGAGGCATATTTCACCTTTTTAAGTATTTGGGATTAAGTACATTACAAAAATTCAACCCTAGGTGAATATTATCCATATGATCCTACTTAAATAGATAAATTTCTAAATTTAATATAATGTAGAAATTAATTTCAGATCATAGCATCAATCACACAATAATTGAAAATTTAAGTAGTGGAAGAATAAAATATTTTTGTAGATACATAAGTAATTTCTTCTCAAAATCAGCTTTGCATACCTCAACTAAACCTCTAAAATCTACTAAAATAAAAACTCCATGGTCATGAGAAAAATATAAAAATGAGGTATATGATCTACACAAAAAAGAAAGGTCTAAGTTGTACAACACTTGTATTGCTCCATATGGCCATACATATCCATATGACTGTATTGATTCAATGTACAGTTTCCTTTCAACCTATTGAAAACTTGTAAGTTCATCCTTGTTGTGCATTGCTTTCTCTTAGTTGTTCAATTTGGGCAATACCTCTCTATCTTGTCATATTTATCGCTTGAAACATGTACAAGCTCTTTCTTTCACTACGTTTCTCAATGTACATGTTGTTTGATACATTTTCTTCATATCTGGAAGAAATTTTTCATGAGGAGATACCATGTGGTTTTTCACATAATCAAATCCTCGGATGAATATTAAATTCATGATTTAAGAGGATTTCATGAAATAGAAAGTGTAAAGTGCCAATATGGACCCATTTTATTCATTCACAAGAAAAAATAAAGTGCTCCACTTGAGGAGGATTAGGGCCTTGAAAATAACCATGAAGAAAATGGCACAAGGCCACCAATAAAGTCACCATATAATAACTCAGAGCAGATTTGATAGGAACCAAAACGATCATGAAGCCCCAAACATGGCCACCCCAATGAAAGCCAACAACTAGCACTAGCAAATCAACAAAGAAAAAGGAACGTAGGGCCCATGGCATTACAACATCCTTCACACCGACGAACCTCATCCCTGATTGTCTCCATCATATTATGCCCCAGCACCAACTAACCAACATGAAAACCCATTGAGGATAACATTTCTTCGATGATGGTGTCAAAAGGTACAAATGCATTTTCTAGCGCCCCCTTGTTGTGTATAGATCCTACAAAGAAGAGGATTCTAGCCTATTCTTCATCAACGAATAATAATCATCATTGTCCTTGCATCTGCTAGAATGCACCTCGCAACCTTTGGCATCTTTACCACGCCAAAATCTACAACTGAATCCACCTCCTTTGACCAAATTTCGTTTGATAACACCTCCTCATGTCACAATTTTGATAAACTATCAAAGCCTAGAAACCCTTGACCCTCGCAGAAAACCTTCGTAAAGTCCTCTCCATTCACATCTGATTCAAAACATTGTAAGAAAGTGCTAGTGGCATATAATCTTCTCCCTCGTGTGGTTGTTTGAACTCATAACATCATTTCAAGTGGTGAGATAAACAACCATCAGTGTGCTCACGATTTAGATTACCCTTTTCTTTTTATTACTAAATAGTCAAACTACTCCATGCATATTTTAGTAGATATCCCCTAGTTTTACTAAATCCTCATTTTAATACCTCCAAAACCTATAAACCTCTACTTAAAATCCCCAACCCCAATATGTATAATATATCGGCTCTATATTTCACAATTATAAAACCCCCTTTATGAATGAACATGATAATTAATAAAGTGAAGCCCCTATGGCAAGTCATCCCTTGAAGCGGTGATGCCATTTCGGCCTTTGGTAATGGTAAATCCCATATCCTTTGATGATCTGTCACATTATCCCCATCCCTTTGCGAACTGTAGAATTGAATTCGGTTGTGAGGATCTTGACACTTAAACTCAACCTATAGCTGAGTCTTCCCCTCTTTCCAACAAGTCGTCCTATGTAGCTGGGTTTCCATTCTGGCCTTTGGATATGGTCTCGTCCCCTAGTACATTTTCCCCTAACAAGGAATTAGAGGTTATTTTGTCCTCATTTGAGAATCTAGCTCCCCTTTCTATGAAAACATCCTTTTTCCATAATACTTTTGATTCTGGAGGTCAATCATATAAAAATTTCACACATAGGAAGAAGAAAACCCCTAAATATTAAAAAATTTCAGCCTATAACAAGATTTAATTGGGTTATGTTGATGAGGCTGTATCTCCTAATAATTGGTTTGATATTGATTCTCATTTTACTGTTGGGAATACCTCTATTTTTTATTTTGATGGAGTTTGGTTCCTTAGAGTGGATGTGACCGTGCATGTGGTGCCTCCATGATTATTATTTCCATTAACATCCATGGTTTGGGAATGACGTCGAAATTAATCTCCCTTAGAGGTATTGTTTGGGTTCATAAACCCTCTCTAATCCTTTTCCAAGAAACAATGGTTTTCAGAGATACGGTGTGGGAGGGAATGTTGTTTGTGTACCATGCATGGAATGTAGTTGCAACTAATGCTATTGGATTACCTGGTGGTCTAGGGTTTATGTGGGATCAAAAAATTATTTACATGCAGGCATTTCTGTCATTTCCAAGGATTATTGTGACTAGAAACATGATGGGAAATTGTCAAAGGGTCCGAATTGTCAATTCATATGCTCCATATGTGGGGCATAAATTCTTTTGGGACCAGGTTGCACAATCTGGAATCCTTTAATTAAGTTCCATGATCATCATGAGGGATCTTAATTTTTCGAAGGAGAGGGAAGAGATTTGGGGACAGAATCCTAGAGTTGATAGTATCGCTGCTTATTTCAAAGGTTCAATGGAGGATTTTTTTCTATTGGATGTAACGCTAGATCCTCTTGGCCACATTTGGAGGAATGTGAGAACTAGTGAGGAGGGTATCCCAAAAATAATGGGCAGGTTTCTGATTAATCAGACTATGGTTAATCATCTGACAGATATAAGATCTTATATTATTCCAACACTTATTTTGATCACTTTCCTATTATTTTTACATGGGACATAAGGAAAAAAAATATATCATAACCCTTCAAATTCAGCCCAAAATAGCTTAAAATGGATGAATTTGGAGATCTGATCTAAAATGTTTGGTCTCAGTCATTGCTTCCTCCTCCAAAAAATCCGTGACATCGATATTCTTAAAGCTTAGAGAGTTCAAAATGGTCCCTTTAGAATGGATTAAGGGGATGAAGGAGGGAGAAACTAAATCACTTAGGGATATTGACATTTTCATATGTTATATCAATGATCCTCAGGACCCATTATTCTTCTCAGAATAATATTGACACAATATCATTGAATTTGAGGGTAAGAGAAGGGATATGCTCCATTCATGGGAAGAAGACATCCTCATGAAGAGTAGGGCAACATGGATAAAAGTTGGAGATAAAAATACCAGATATTTCCACACACATTTCAATTCCAGGAAATAGATCAATTCCATAAGGAGGATAAGAGATGATGTCAGAAACATATTAGTTCACAAAGATCTATTGAACAAGTGATGATAACACATTTCAAAGGCCAATTCTCAACACAAGAGACATCTTTTTGGTTGCAAATGAATTTCATCGAAGAAGTTCCAAACATGTTCACATTGAAGGGTAATAACAAATTGGGACAACCAATCACAACGGAGGAATTAATGAAGATATAGAAGGAATGTGTAAAGGAGAAAATTTAGGGCTTGGATGAGTGGGGGGGTTGAACTTTTTATTCACTTCATTGATTTGATGATCCCAGATTTATTGGAAGTAGTTGAAGAATCTAAGATTCATGGGTTCATCTTGGGGGCCATAAATGCGACTTTCATAGCATTAATCCCCAAAAGAGTGGAACTAAGAACCTTTCCATACTATCGTCCCATATCTCTCTGAAACTCGGTGTACAAAATCATATCAAAATTGATTGTGAGTAGGTTGAAGAAGGTATTTTCGAAGCATATTACAGAGGAATAATTTGGTTTCTTAGAAGGTTGAAAATTACAAGATGTAATTGGTATTTCCCAGGATATGATTCACTTTATTAAATCACGGAAACAAAGAGATTTCCTTCTAAAGGTAGACATGAGCAAGGAATATGATTGCATTGACTAGGAAATCCTCTTCCTGGTCCTATTAAAATCTAGTATGTCTCTATTTAACATTAAATGGATTTTGGCATGTTTCAAAACAAAACAAAAATTGTTATCATTATTAATGGCTTGCCTTCACATTTTTTCAATGCATATAGAGGAATTAGACAGGGTGTTTCTATGTCTCCATTTCTCTTTCTCTTAGTTATTGATTGTTTCCATAGAAAAATAAGTGTGTCAAAGGATAATGGAATTATTAAAGGAATCATAGTAACCAAAAATATTTACATCTCTCATTTAATGTTTGTATATGATATTTTACTCGGCGGGGGAGTGAAGAACCATTATAGACCTCATAAATCATTTGGAGTTGCATGTGGTTTGTTTATGAATGAAGGAAAATTGATCTTGTTACACGATGGCAGTGAGGAGAATGTAACAAAGGACATATGTGATTTGTTTGGGGTAGCATCGTCAATATTGGAGGATGGTTTCACCTACATTGGGTTTAAGATGAAATCAAAAGGATAGTATAACCAGGATTTGGCATGGTTAATCAAAATATTTCACAAAAAATTGGATAGTTGGAAGTACAG
Source organism: Pinus albicaulis (assembly GCA_034641835.2). Taxonomy (NCBI): domain Eukaryota; kingdom Viridiplantae; phylum Streptophyta; class Pinopsida; order Pinales; family Pinaceae; genus Pinus; species Pinus albicaulis. The sequence goes on along the minus strand of CM076584.1, from coordinate 618,627,924 downwards.
ATGGTTGATGATGGGAGGAAGGATGGCAATGATGAAATCAGTGCTATAAAACATTGCAGTATAATGGATGGACCTTTATTTAAGGCTAAGGGAGATCTTCCATAAGATATAGTTTATCATGAGCCGCTTCTTATGGGTTGGAACATAGTTTCAAGACAAACTTTGTATCGTACGATGGTCAACACTTGCAATGCCAGTGGAGGAAGGAGGTTGGGGTTTCATAGATACATCCACTTTTAACAAGGACTTGATTATATAAAACATGTGGAGGGTATTGTCTGGAAATGGTGTGTGGTCTCATATCATGAAGGAAAAATAATTGTTTGGTAAAATTTTCTCCTGATGGATTAATAGTGGTGCCAAGAAGAAATATGTTATATCACACATATGGAGAAGTATGATGCACACTCTGATGAGAAAACTAGGGCATAACAATTAGGTGCTTTCTCTTGTAATGATAACTGCTTGTGAATTCTTTCTACTCATTTATATTATGATCTTCTCTTTAGTTACATTATTATAGTGTTCTTCATCAAACAACTACCAATGTGTAAACAATAAAGAGATAAGAGACACATAATATAGGTGATCATCTAGGGCCAAAACCTCTCCCACTTGAGAGGAAAACCCAAATGAATTCTTCTTCTTATAGAGAATTCAGTTGATGAATACCAAGACCAAGACCCTTGACCTATTTGACCTCTCCGAGACCAAGACAACAAGCTTCTTATTTTGGCCTATATTTCTTAAAAGAGAAAATGATAGTCAACTTCCTGTTTCTTATTTCTTCCTCTGCTACCTTTCATATCTCGGGTTCCTTTTCTCTGCTTCAGACCTACAACTTTTCTACCCTAATTTAGAAACCCTAGAACATGTAGATGACCTACTCTTGTCTCTTTATTTCCTTCACTTTAGGTGGAGGCTACCTCGTTGACAACTCAACTTGAAATACTCAGTTTTCTCCTTGACTTTGCCTTCAAACGAGATTGTAGTACTTCGGCTTCTTATTCAATAGATATCATCTATACTTCACACCTTTAAAGTGATTCAACTCAAAACAGACCCAAAAACAAAGCTAAGGACATCACTCTTCCTTTCCTTCTCTTCATTAGTTATGAGGCTCCTTTCCAACTAATTCTTGCACTCCTTATTGCAACCTTCTCCTTCACCAAAATTATGTCCTTGAAATGAAGTTTAGTTTCCCTATTTATAGTGTTTTTCCCATGTAAATTAGCTAACTTGAGTTGTGTGTGAGTTTCCATGTCCTTTGGTGAAGCTTCATAATTTCATTTAAGGATGACTTGAAGGAGATTCTTGAGCTTGATTTTGGAGGGTCTTTTTGAAAGGTCATCCATACATAACATGGACTCAATAGAATATTATTACTTGATGAAAAACCTAAAGGCTCACAATGGGAACCTTAAGTAAAATATAATTCCTTGATAATGAAACTCGTGATTCAAGCATTAAAAAAAAAATTTATTTTATTCTTTATATCAATTACACAAAATCATATTTACACATGTCATTATGAAGACTGAACCTAGTTACAATTTTCAAGGCACTCTACACTGGATGTTGGGGTTTGTCTATTGGAGGGTTGGAGATGGATCCAAGAGAAAAATTGGATTAGACACCATCATGGGGAGGAATGGAAATCATTCATTATCCTTTCAGCTGCTACAAATCCTTCACAGAAAGGAAATTATCTACTTGAAATAGATATATTTTCCAGTGACTCAAAACATTGATTAAAAAAGTTGGAGAAGGGTCTAATATCTTAACGTACCAGAGACATATCATGAGGAATGGGGGCCATACATAGTGTAGTCTCAATATTATTTCATCACTCTTGGTGATAAGCATGATTGTATGTCATATGATATGGGGGGGTAAAATGAAAAAGAACAGTCTGATGATCCAAGACTTCTACTTCAAGTTTCCAAGGCTTGGGAGGATCAATGACTATAATAAGCATCTACATGATATATATGGAGATGGAATATTCAAGAAAAATGAAACTGTTTTTGCTGGTTGGCAACACATGATCGTATATTAACATGGAAAAACTTACAAAATCATGGGTTCATTTGTCCTGGAATATGCCCTCTATGCCATGTGGGGGATGGAGATATGAATCCAATTTTTTGATCAAATGCTCATATGTGAGGTTGATTTGGGATAGGGTTATGGAGGAAACGAAGCTTCCTTTCATTGGCACTAATCAACCCTTGTTCATATGTCTTCTTTCATGGTTCACTTCACATAGGAAGTACATGTCCCTCCCATTATATATCATATGTATCATATGGCGAAGTAGGAACGCTCACATTTTTTTATCAAAAAAATATGATTGTCAGAGAAGCCATTATCAAGACAAATTTTTTTTTCAACGAGATTGGGTCAATGATCAAGTATAACAGAAACACGAAATGCAAATGAATTGATATTTGGAAAGAATGTTCGGTTGGGTTTTTTGACAGAGCTAACAATAGAAGGAAATGTGGATGTGGTGCAGTCATAATTACTGAGCCTGTTAATTTCTTATACTTATGGTTGGAGGGAGGAATGGGATCAAACAAAAAATCAAATATTACAACAATATGGGGAGTCCTTATCGTAGAAAAATGGCTAAGGTTAGACAAAATTCAGGTATATGGAGATGCAAAAAGAATCATTAACTAGGTAAACAAGCATACTAATTTCAATCCCCCCGTACTTGCAAACTGGATGGTGAGGATTCAGAACCTACTAAGGACTTTTAATCATATACATTTCCAACATATATACAAAGAACAAAATTGGACAGCGGACCTCCTATCTAAAAGAGGTATTTCAAAGGAAACATGTAGTTTTTTTTCTCGGTATTCAAACAGGGTATCATGTTAAACATATGCAACATCAACTACTCTTAGGAGACATTTTAACACATACCTGATTTTGATGGAACTATTGTATCTTTAGATAATCAAAGTGTTAATTTAGGAAAATGTAATGATTATAAGCTACACTTTGATGTTAAGAAAGACACTTTTTGTAGAAGAGGAAAATAGAAATGTATGGGCATTGGAATGATAGCAGAAATATGAAAGGATAATATAATGAATGAAATCTAAATTACGTACTATCCTTATATTTTAACACAAATATAGTTTTTTTTTTTTTTGAAAAAAAAACACCGTTCAAAATAAAGAAATAGTAAAAAAACACATATTAAAGCACAATCGATGGAGATCGAGAAAAGTACTCCAACTATGTTACCGCATATCCACGCTCAACAAAAATGCCTCCATTACTCCTCACATGAAGCACACCTCTGTTGTCGGCCTCCATCGCCCTATATCCCATCAGATATTTTTGGCCTCCATTGCTCCACTTCTTGAAGAACCCATCAACAATGTAAATATGGACTCCTAATCCTTTACCTTTACCTTTTTTACTAGCACGTCATATTGAAAATTTTAAGACAAAAGAATTTTTTTGCCTTAAAAAATTGTCTTAAAAGCCCCCTCCATGTAGTGGTGTCAAATGCAACAAAAAACATGTTGTCTCTTATCGTATCAAGAAGGGACATAAGATGAATTGATCTCTAGGAAATTTTTCCAATAAATGTTGTCACATTCTTCAAAGTCAGCTACCCCCACAAAATGAAGAGCCCAACAAATCATTGTCTTTATATAAGATAGCATGAATGATAAATAAAATAGAAACCTCGGTATAGGTGTGGGGACAATAGTAGCATGCAAGTTAGTGGACTTAGGGCGCACTGTTAGAGTCAATTTTGTAGTTGTTAGATAATATTGTCTTAAATTGATATGTTTTTGTCTTAATTGTTAATTGTCTTAAATGTGTTGTGTCTTAAGTGGTCATTGTCTTAAATATAAAGTTTTGTCTTAAAATAATTTTGTCTTAAACTATTTTTGTCTTAAAAAAAAATTTCTCAAATTGTTTTTGTATTAAATATAAAGATTTGTCTTAAATTGTTTTTGCCTTAAATATAAAGTTTTGTCTTAAAATATTTTTGTCTCAAACTGTTTTGGTCTTAAATTTAAAGTTTTGTCTTAAAATATTTTTTTTTTTGTCTTAAAATATTTTTGCCTGAAACTCTTTTTATCTTAAATTTAAAGTTTTGTCTTAAAACATTTGTCTCAAATTGTTTTTGTATTAAATATAAATATTTGTCTTAAAATATTTTTGCCTTCAATTCATTTTGCCTTGAATATAAAGTTTTGTCTTAAAATATTTTTTTCTCAAACTGTTTTGGTCTTAAATATATAGTTTTGTCTTAAAATATTTTTGCCTGACACTGTTTTTGTCTTAAATTTAAAGCTGTCTTACTTAAAATATTCTTGTCTTAAAGTGTTTTTACCTTAAATATCAAGTTTTGTTTTAAAATATATTTGTGTCAAACAATTTTTGTCTTAAATTTTATATTTAAAACAATTCAATTCATACTCAATTTTAATGTAAAATAACTAAAATAAAATGTGACTTTTTAAAATAAAATATTTCTTTTTTCTTAAGAGTGTCGCGCTCCTCCAAACTGTTCTCTATATATTTTATAAGTATGGTCTGTGAGCGCCTCTCTTTTTGTGCCTTGTCGTGTATAGCACGATGCAAATTCAGCTAAATGTGTTCAATGTAGCGGTCCATAATTGATGAACATGCTATGTTTTCATCTAGTCTGTGCTCCAGCTCTGTTTTTTTAGGTAAAAATGCAGCTTTGGTTTTTAAGTAAAAATGTTGAATCATCTATTGCTAAATTATTAATAAATATTATTAAATGACATAGAAAGCTAGACTGAAAAAAACAACTCGGTAATCCAAACTCCAAATAATAACCATGATAACAATTGAATAATGTAAAGGCCAGCTGGTTCATTTTGGAGTTTTTTTTTTTTTTTTTTTTCAGAAGAAAAAAACGTTGTTTATATTATATATAAGCAGTACATAGTCAACATATTCTCAAGCTGTTAATCCAACAGCGAGAAAAAACAACCTATGTAGGCCAATAGAGAGTGCTCCATGTAGAGAAGAGCAACAAATAAAAGGTAGGCCGCCACATATCAGGACAAGATATATCCCGTACAGATACGCTCAGTGAAAGATGCAAGCATGAGAGACAAAAGGATTATGATTCAACAGCGATGACAATTGATATAAACTGAATATATGATACGAAAAAAATATTAGCTGAGGAAGACTATTTAGATTTGCAATTTAGAAGATCCCAGCTGCAAGAAGAAGTACTATTTCGACCCATTTCTGGCCTGTCAAAATAATATGTGAATCTAATTAATATGCAACTGGCAGAAATGGTAGATAGACGCAAAAGGCATATATGTAGGATATTATACAGAAGATAATGCCCTTTGATCAAACACATCATAAATAACAGTGCATGTTCTCCTGTGTAGTTCAGACCGGCACTCTTGCATAATTCAGGCACGCTCGCTTGTTGAAATCATATAATTACCAGCTCGCTTGATATCAATAGACAGTTCTGTTCGTAATAAATTGACCCAAGCTCGCTTGTGGAAGAGATATTAATCCGGCTCGCTTAATGATTTGAGACAGGCTCGCTTGTCGATATGTATAGCAGCTCGTATGATTGATTGATTCAGCCTGACTTGTAAGTATATACACCGGCTCTCTTGATCTCCATTTATCCCTGCTCGCTTGTATAAGTAGAGAATGATATATCCTGCATGGAATACCCCTTTGCCGCAAAAATTCATAACAAAAATCACTATAAAACCGCTTAAAAATCCGCTTTATGGTATCGCAATATTAGTATGCCAGAAAGGAAGACCATCTCTAAACAGTTGAACCTGCATAATTCCAAAATCAGAGTTTAAGCCTTTTTTGGAGAGACCATCTGCTCTAGTATTGTTTTCCCGATATATGTGACAGATGGAAGGCCTATTGAGTATAGACCATAAACTCTGAGTTCTATGTACCCAGCCTTGTAGTTCTCGAGGAATCATAGCCACCGGATTTGTGATCCACCCTATAACAATATTTGAATCCCCATATACATGAATATCCTTAAGCTGTAAATAGACTGCAAAACGAAGACCTCCCCATAGAGCTATAACCTCCGCTTTATTGTTGGTTCCTTGTCCTCCATTCTAGTGAATATGAATCCTTTCCCTTTGGGATATCTTGATCCAAGCCCCACACCCCATAACACCTTCCATGCAAGCACCATCAAAATAAACAGTCGGGATTGCCACCTCATGTGGCCTGATGCGGATGGAGAAATCCTTAATAGGCATAATCATCATAGGTCAGTCCTCCATCCATTTTAAGATTGAAGAAAAAATATAAGGAATCTGAAAGGGAACATTTTCAAAAATCAATTTGTTTCTTCCCAGCCATACCTCCCATATGAGGAAAAAAGGCAGTGTTCTGAATTTTCCTTTTAGCTTGTCCCATTCCATAGCAGCTGTTATGAAATCATCAGGAGACCAAGTTGGGCCCATGAAATGATCAGAGAAGAGCCGCCACAATTTGACTATTATTGGACATCTAAAGAACAAGTGATTGGTAGACTCAAAATCCGCACAACATATTTGACATCTGTATCGGCTAGAATAGCCCCTCTTGATCAAATTAGTGCCAGTGAGGACCTTGTCTTTCCATACCAGCTAGCCAAAGAGCACTATCTTAGTAGGAATTTTCCGTCGCCAGAACGCATAGAAGGACCTTGTAATCTGTCCCTGATAAGATTCCATATTTATTCCTCTGTATATATCTTTAACAATAGGTATACCGTCATTCATAGGACCATCCCAAACTAATGAGTCACCCCTCGAGTCCCAACAGAAACCCGCAGCCTGAAATGTATCTCTGAGAACCTCCCATTCAGCATCCTCCGGCTCCCTCAACTCCAGTTGAATTGAATATTTAAATATAGGAGCCCCATAGGACCATACTCGGATTGACTGTGCTATATATATAATACCCCTGTGAGCTAACCTGTGAATGAGCTGCGGAGAAGGACCTGCAAGTGGGGGAAAGCCAATTAACTTGTTAAAAGACATTGGTATACGTCCTCCGTCCCAGAAAATCCATGCCAGCCTATCCGCCATATGAATCAACACCTTCTTGAAGCTGCTCCAAATGACAGAGATAAAACGAGGTTGTGAAAGATGCAGAGTATGGATTTGTTGTAAAATATCACCCTCTATGTATTTACACCTGATGACATCGTTCCAAATGCCGTTTCCTCGAATAGCCCTCCAAAAATATTTTATGAGCAGCGCCTTATTGAAGTTCCTCGTGTCGAGGATACCCCATCCATCATGTTCCTTTGGCCTGCAAAGACTCTGAAGTTTGCATAGATGTATTTTGTGAGCCAGCTATGCATCGCCCCATAGAAACTTAGCAATAATGCAATTTATCATTTTAATAACACTGTCTGGAAAATAGTATAGATGTCCCCAATATACCATCATCTGAGAAAGAACAACTTGTATCATGATAAGCCTAACCCCCATAGACAACCATCTGTGTGTCCATCTGAAAATCCTCCTTCTAAATTTTTCAATCAACCACATCCAATCCCGAATCCTGTAACCACATGGTTTGATATTAAAACCGAGATATGTAAAACCAACAGAGGCTTCTCTAAACTCAACGCCCATAAAATCCGCGATGAAAGCGATCTCCCTTAGGTCTCCATATTCATATATGATGAACGATTTGTTCTTGTTGATGGCCAGCCCGGTAGCCGATTCAAAACATATAAAAATAAGATGAACGTAGAACCAATGGTTCCGATGGAGATAGCCAAATAATAATAGATCATCAACAAATAAAGAGTGCGTGCATGAGACCGAATTGGAGAAAGAGAACCCCTCTGTATATCCCCGCTGAACCGCCATGTGTAGAAGACAACTGAATCCATCCATAATTAAGATGAAGATTAGTGGAGACAGCGCGCAGCCTTGTCTAAGTCCACGACCAGCAGCGAAGAAAGGTGTAGGAACCCCATTGATGATAACCGCATAATTGACAGTGGTTATACAAGACATAATCCACCTAATAATTCTGATTGGGAGCCCAATATTCATGAGCACCATCCTAATGTAAGCCCAATCAACAGAATCATAGGCTTTATGAATATCCACCTTCATCATGATGGCCTCCGTTTTTTCCGTGTGCATGGAATGTACGACTTCTTGAGCAATTGTCATGGTGTCATGAATAGATCGGCCTTTTAGGAAACCATATTGCTCCTTTGAGATAAAGGTTGACAATGTATCTTTTAACTGCTCTGCTATGATTTTGGACGTAATCTTGTATAGTACATTACATAGGGCGATCGGCCTGAAATATGCAAAAGTTTGGGGATCATCCTTCTTTGGTATTAGAGCAATGAACGTAGAGTTGAGATTGGCCAGCATGAATCCCCGGATCCGGATATGTTCAACGACCCTGGTCAATTCCTCACCCATCAAGTCAAAGAAATGGATAAAAAATTCCGCAGGCCACCCATCCGGCCCCGGACATTTGTCCTTAGAGAATGTTTTCAGGTACTTTAGTACTTCATTCCCTGTGACAGCATTATCCAATAAAGAGATTGCATCAGCATCGAATATACGAAAGAAATGATCCATCATCCATACCTGGTTTTCATTGCAAATCCCATCCTGTCTTGTGTAGAATGATACAAAATATGCTAGCACCTCATTCTGTATATCTTGACATGTATGAGCGAAATATCCATCCGCTTTTTGAATACACCAAATGGCGTTTCTATTTTTCCTCTCATTTTCGCACTTATGAAAGTATTTTGTATTCTGGTCCCCCTCCGCCAACCATTGAACCCTGCTTTTTAACCGCCAGGTGATCTCTTCAATCCACAGGATATCTCTTTTTCTTGTCCCCAAGCTCTTGAGATTGTCAAGTGTTTGCTCATCCAGATATGTAGTAAGAAAGGAATCTATAATCTTCTCCATCTGGACCAGTATATCCATATATTCTGCTCTAAGTTTCATCTTCTTCTTTCACTCCCATGTCTTGGACACAACCTTTATTTTCTGCAGTCTATGATGAAAGAAATCCCATACCCCTGAAGTCGGGAAATCGCAATCCACCCTCCATATCCCCTCCACAATGCTTGTATATTCAGGATCCTCCAGCCATATTCTATTGAACTTAAAAGGGCGCCTAGGAACCATCCCAACATTGGACCATGAAAAGGTAATCGGCATATGGTCGGAGATGTCGGATGCCAATGTTACAGATCTAGGGCCTCCCAAGATATCCATGATTGATTCATTAACCATCACCTTGTCAAGCCTTTTCCCAATAAAGTTGTCAACCGATCTTCTGTTGGTCCATGTCGGTGCAAGAGGATGCGATCTTATGTCCACCAGTCCTTGTGATAGAAAGATGTCGTTTAAATACCCAGCCAGAGAATCCATGCGAGCGCTATTGCCCCATATTTCATCAGCATTCAGTGTAGAGTTGAAATCTCCCATTATGATAAGATTTGGGAGAGATAAAATACCCACCAACTGCATTCTGTCCCAGAAAACCTTTCTACTAGAATATGGAGCATAAATATTGATCATATTAAAAATACTTTGCATACCTTTGAGGCGTCCAGCTAGCAATATACCCCCGAAGAAACTGTAAGCTTTGAAAGATACTTGATCTGGGTTCCACATTGCAACCATTCCCCCAGATCTGCCATTTGAGTTTGTCGTAGCCACATGCCAATATTTCTTGATTTTTAAAAACATATTTATAGTCTTCAATCTTACAGACATGGTCTCCTGTCCCAAAAAAATTATCGTATTCTTAGATACTAGTAAATCCTTCAGGCAATGGAATTTGGGAGCATCACCCAACCCCCTCAAGTTTAATGAGATAATGTGGGTCATGGTGAAGATGTTCGAGGGTTGCTTGCTCTAAGCGCCCTAGTGATGTTGACCGAAACATCATTTCTGTGAATGGGAACATCTGAAAGACCCACATCATCATCAGAAAACAGTGATATCGATTTTAGCTTATCTTTTTTACGGCGACATGCAGCTTTTGCCTTCTTTTTGATGGACCTGATAGCATCCGATAAAGTGGGGGATTGTTTTGCAGTTGAGGAGATAGGTTTGTCAAAAACTGTTAGTGCAGCGAGATCGAGGTTGGTATTTCTTATAAGGAAATCAATATCACTCCCAATAGAGTTCCTCGATGAATCTGATAGATTAATAGGACCAGATTTGTTAGGAGTGCATTGTGGGGACCCAAGATTTTTCCCATTATCGTCACTATCATCTAAAAAACTACCAATGTTAATACGCGAAGACTCCCCCCCAGCATGCATGGATGTTTTATATATAGGCGGGTCATTAGAAGGATAGAATAGTCCAGCAGAGTAGATGGGAACCATAGATCGATTGTCGACAGAGTCAACCTTGGTCATTGTCCTCTTATCAGGGTTCCGCATGCTCGATTGTTCAGAAAATGAGATGGGGTTATTGTCAAGAAAAGAAGGTTCAGTGGGAGCAAAAGAAGGACATGGTACCGGGCCATCTGAGTCATCGCGTAGGTTAATGAATGGAGGATGCGCAGCATTTGTTACTTGTTCTAACTCGGGCTCAAGAACTCTATACAGATTCCTAGCAATAGATGGATGACTAGCAATATTAGCAGGGACCATCGAATCAGGGATCGTAAAATCATATTGACCCTCCGCTGTTTTATATGCTTCTTCATCAGAAGAGGTGGTAACGGTATTACCTGATTGCTGGCCACCAGTCCGACCCGGAACAGTAATATGTCGTCGATCTTGCACCACTGCCTTCACCGTCTGATCTGCCCTAGCCATGCGCAATCGTAAAGGACAGTGATCTTTGAGGTGACCAGTCTTATGGAAAATCAAACACCGAAAGGGAATCCCCCAAAAGTCGATTCATTGACGGTGCCTTCTATTGCTCCAAAGGAGATCAATATCACCTGGCAGTCCACCCATGTAGTCCACCTCCACAAGAAGCCAAGCAAACCTCTTTTTAGATGCCCCCACGATACTAGGGTCTATATATTTGGTGGAACCAATTGTATCTCCAATCACCCGCAGCGCCTTAAGGGTCCAGAATTCCAATGGCAGACCTGGTAGTTTTACCCAGACCACGCTACTTCTAGGAGCCTCTAGAACCAGATTAAAACCGATATACCATGGTATTATTTGCATGAAACTTCTGCCACGGACCCATGTCCGTCCCGTGATTTTAAAAACATCCTTCTCGTCCATGAAATGGACGCTGAACCAACCATTTAGTAACTTACTGACCTTGGGCGAGTAGCCTATAATGGAATTCCACTTCTGATTGATCCATGATGCAGTGTCGAAATCCTCTCTATCAGGGAACACCCACCTCCCAATAACAACCCTTCACTGTAAGCTTGCCACCCTTATACAAAGATCATCATAGTCCAAATTTACTTCTTTAATTTCCATCTTATGCTTGAAAATGTTCCTCTTGCCTCGACTAGCACCGCAGCCCGCCCCTCGTTGTTGTCGTCTTCTGGGTCGTCGATGTGCCTTTACCTTAGACGCTGTAAAATCCTGAATAGCTTGTTTGATAATAGAATCGTCTACTTCAAAATCAACTGAGGAAAACGGATCGCCACAAACAGATGTATCCCCCCTCGAAATCTCAGATCTGAAGCCATCCATCTTGTAATTACGACATCTACTTACCAGTAGTCACTTCATCTGTAATGGCAGTATGCCGTCACCGAATATTGTTGTCAGGCAGATCAGAGAGCCGATCATATGTCAGAGTGCATCCACCCTGTAAAATCTTCAACCATTATGATCCCCGTATGCACTACAGTCCATGTTGAATTTGAAAGAACGAACAAGTGGAGACGTAGTAATATTCCTAATGTTGATGTTTCATGATCCCCATATCTAGAATAAATTCCCCATTTACTGGAGAGTCATAGGGATTTAGTACAGATTTAGTATAATCTAGAGACAAGTGTAATACAGGAGTAGTAAATGTTAGATCAGATGATCATCATCCTTTATTAATGATCTGATCAATCAACCGTCCCAGCCTTGAAAGGTAAGTTCATTGTTCCAAGGACTCGACATAAAAGCCATAAATAGCCATTTGGCTGAAGTAGCAATTGCATAAATCCCTATGACATATCCAGAATAATCCACCATTTGATCATTCTCAGAAATATACGTAACACATAATCCACACCATATAACGTCTGCAGCATCCTTAGTACCTCCCTCTCCACCTGCTTCGGCCTGAGGTCATACCCAACCATCCCCCGCCGCCACTGTGAGCCTTATTAATAAACAAGTGTATCGTTATTTGCCCTTGAAATTCAAATTTTCAAAGTGGATATCGGAAAAAGACCCTGTTTTCCGGGATGACAACTACCGATAAGCCATAGCCATACCTCTCCAAGCTAAGGCAAACAACAGCAACAACAAAAACACCTTGGTAAGGACCAACATCTTTTACATAATCGGAAACCTATACTCTTGCATGGCCGGGAGATGAAAATAATATCCTTACAACTGTTCCACCCAAAGAAACACTTGCCATGTGGATATTTATCATCCAAAACAGAGTGAGAAGATGACGATGAAAACTCAGAGATGTTCTGTTGTGCTAACATGAGTTCAATGGCAAAGTCTTTTTGTTTAAATAAACTAGCAATGACATGAACCAATGGAAATTGCCTTTAAACCCGCCTCTTAGCACAAAGAAAACGACAAACATGAGGACACTCAACCCATTTGTTATTTGACTCCTCATCTGATAACCCAAAACCACATCAGAGACAGATGGAGGGATCATATACATGTACCTGTAAGGAGCATAACGGGAAGACACCTATGTTCATGGCTGTCAATCGTGCTGTAGGGAAGCCAGTCCTACAAAACTCTCTTCCCCAAGCGGCAAGCTGCATTAGAGGAGAGGGGGATTTTCACTGTGCTGATGAGCCATATGCGTATAGCTTATACCCGTGTTGCACAAATGCGCAGTGAGTTGTTCATCTTTCAAGTCTTTCAAGATATCTGAGAACAAATGGAGCCAAAGGTCGGTGAATTTGACCGAATTACCAAAGGGTTCCGGATCTGCTAAGCGTCTTTTGAAAGTTTTTTCTTTTTGGAGTTGTCTAATGATGAATTTTCTTGATGCTCAAAATTGGTCCAGGGTTACAAAAATTTAAGAAATTTTACAGTAATTATAATTTTGATAGTGGAAATGGATTCAGCACCATCAAAAAAGGCACCCAAAATATTAAAGTTTGATAGTTATAACATGGATTTACAAAAATCCCTGCAAGATTTTCTTAAAATCTTACCAAAATTTCCATAATTTTCAGAGCGAAAAAACAATCTAGTTAGACTAAAGCCTTTTTTTTTCAATAATAACTTCTTGTTGAACACTGCACCTTATTGAATGACGCAGAAAGTTAGACTGAAAAAAAACAACTAGGTAATCCAAACTACAAATAATAACGGGCATAACAGCTGGTTCTTCTTCGTTCCCAGTAATAACTAGTTCTTGGAGTAATCACAATTCCCACTCTGGTGATTTTAGTTACAAGTTTGGAAATTTACCAACTGTGTAACCGCAAACCTCTACCTACATGGTATAAGAGCGTGGATCTAGGTTAAATTTCCCCTAGCTACCATTAAGGGTGGGTTTGAGTGTTTACCAACATCTCCAGATTTTAATGTAACGGCAAACCTCTACCCCGTTCCCTTGATGTCCCACCTTTATCTACTTTGCCTGTAGAATCTAGATAAAGGTTCTTCTGCTGAACATTCTCATTTTGTTTTACAAGGAAGTAGCTGGTAACGTGCTGCAGCTTACTGCCATGGCGGAAGAACAAGTAAAAATAGAATTGCTGAGAGCTTCAGCCGTGGTACCAGCCATCCCTACCGTGAAGCATCGGATGATCCTCTCCAATCTCGATCTGCTATGGACTCCTTATAACCAGGTACACAGGCTTCTTTTTTATAAAACAAGCCCCGATAACGATTTTTCTACCTTACTGGAGAAGCTAAAGGGGAGCCTGTCATTAGTTCTCGTAGATTTCTATCCCTTGGCAGGCCGGCTGCACATCAAGGGAGGAGGTCAGTCGGGTCGACCAGAAGTTGACTGCAACGATGCTGGAGTGGAATTCATTGCTGCACATCAAGGGAGGAGGTCAGTCGGGTCGACCAGAAGTTGACTGCAACGATGCTGGAGTGGAATTCATTGCTGCTTCCATTGATATGCCTTTTCAAAGACTTGGAAAAATATGATTTTCAATACAAAAGCTTCTTCACGCAACTCGTCCCCTCGCGTACGGACAACTACGATGCGCCGCTTCTCTCAATACACGTATGAAAAAAAAAACTCTGTTTCAGAATTCATGCTCTTTTTTTTCTTTAAATGATATTCTCATTCATCAAAAGTAAAATGTGAAAGTTACATAGCATATTTCTGTTTCCATTCCCAGAATAATTATTACCAGAGTATCCATTCCACTATCTATCTTAGTAATCCCGAAACCCCTTACAAATTGCTTCCTTTCATAAGAGGATTTAAATAGAATAACCGTTCATGTCATCACAAAAACAACATCGACAAATAGTGAAACTAAATGCAACCTGCAATTTTGCCTTCCTCCAGACAGTCTTCAATTTGCACCCTTTTTTCAAAGCCAAAATTTGTACTTGTTCTTTTTCCATCTCTGCAAAAAGTATTCCAGCCTATCTATCCTTCATGGCAGTGCTTTCCTTGTCAACCAGTCAATATGTTTTTCCTATCTTTCCTATCTTTGTCCCATGTACATTCGAGACTTGTTAAATACTTTGCTATGCATATATCAAATTCCGGAAAATTGAGAAGAGATGAGTTGATTAGATTTCAGTGAATAGATAACAATAGGGTTTTGAGAGTTTTTAATGTTTAAGAGCATGTGTTTTTTATTAATTAAAAATTTACAGATAACAATAGAGTTTTAAGAGTTTTTAATGATTAAAAACATGTATTTCTTATTAACAGTTCATAGGTTAAAAAACAAAGGGATAAAATATATACGCCTAAATTTAGTAGTCTAATCCTACTATAAGTGGATCAGTTGTACCACAAACAAAAAAGTTTCATATGACTTGATTTTGACCTTAAAATTAGTTAATAATAATAATAATTAACCTAAATTAAGTTTTTCATTTTCTGCACATAAATAATTCATCAAAAATGTGAAAATTACATAGCATATGTACGTTTCCATCAATTCATCTCCCATAATTACCAGAGTATCCATTCTACTATCTATCGTAATAATCCCAAAATATGTTACAAATTGCTTCTTTTCACAAAAGGATTAAAATAGAATAACTATTCATGTCATCGCAAAAAGAAAAACAACATTAAAAAAATAATGAAACTGAGTGCAACATGCAATTTTTTCTTCGTCCAGATAGTCTTCAATTTGCACCTCCTATTAGTACCAGTTGTTTTGTTGAAATGTTAATTTCAACTACAGATTGGTACATCCGCAGGCAAAGCAGCACAGGAGCGATTCACTGTCTGCATACAACCGCTTTCCATTTTAGTTTTCATGTTTTTGATGCAGAGCCGCTTTCTACTTTGATGCAGAGTCAAGTTCAATTGTTTTTTTCTTACAGTCCTTTGTAGTTTTTGAAAACAGAGGTTACTTGTTTTGTTTGAACGTGGGAGATTTTATTGGTTTAAAGGACCGATGGTCCCCATGGCCACGACGGCAGACAGCTCCCACAGAACCATGGTCCCCAACGCCAAGTCAACTGTAACGTCAGTAGACACATGGCAGCACTTAATTGGAGCGGATCTTTGTTTGGGTCGTTCACGCAGTTGAAGTTCTAGACCCAAAAGGGTTATGAGGCGGATTTGAATTAGCATTTCGGGTCACAAAGCCGCTTGCGTCAGCAAGCCCAAACTAGACCCGATATAGTTTATAGGGTGGATTTAATTGGGATTTCACATCACATTTCGGCTGACGTCAACGCCCAAATTTGTAAAGCGAAATCGCCCAGCTCAATATGGTTTAATTAATCGTTGAATTCTGGGCGGAGGATCGAGTAAAGTTCTATTTTGATATGGTTTGTTTAAACTTTTTGTTATGTGGGCCCCGATATAGTCATATATTATCGACGAATATAATATATATATTATAAACGATACGTTTATAATATATATATAGTTTGTTTTTGTTTAATTTTTTTTTTCTATGTGCGACATAAAAGGCCCGAGAGGCAAATGATTTGTAATGTAAGTTTTTACACAACAGCAGTGTAATTTTTTAGTGTGCACAGCAGTGCGTTTTATTTTTTTTACAGAGACAGAGTGTAATTTCATGCACAACAGTGCATAGTTTTAAGAGACAGAGTATTTATTTTCAAGCACAGCAGTGTGTATTACAGAGAGACAATGAGCTTGTTATATGCACTGCATTTGTAGCAATCATATTTTGAAATCCCTCTTAGTGAGGAAGCATTGTAATAGTTTTTTTTTTAAGGAATAGAAGTTTTTTTTCAAGTGGAAACTCTGTCTCTTGTCAAGAAAATTTTAAATTTCTCTGTGTTAAAGAGGAGAGTATTACTCTTTCTATTGTTGTTCTGGAATTTTCAAATATTCCAACATAGTATCAGAGCTAGTCCAGGCTCTTTGAAGATCAAAGAAGCTGAAGGAAAGGAGTTCTTTGTTGCAGCAGCTTCTCTAGTAGTGTGAAGATTCAACCAAAAATAATTCAAGGTATTTCTCTCTACAGTTTATTGTGTTACTGTTGCAGAACAGTCAGCTATTTTAAATACATAGTCAAGTGTTTTTTGAATCATAGTTAAGAGTGCAGAATGGCTGGAGCTAGCACTAGCATGGGTATTGGAAATATCCACCTCCCACAATTTAATGGGAAAAAATATGACTACTGGTCAATAACTATGAAAGCTTTATTTACTTCCCAAGACTTATGGGAATTTGTTGAGGATGGCTTTAAAGAGCCAGCAGATGAAGAAGAGTTTGATGATTTAACTCAAGCAGAGAAAGAGTTTCTAAAGAGCAATAAGAAGAAAGACTCCAAAGCTCTCTTCTTATTGTATCAAGCAGTGCATGAGAGTGTGTTTCCGAGGATAGAAGCAGCCAGGAGATCCAAAGAAGCATGAGAAACTCTCAAGACAGCCTATCAAGGCATGGAAAAAGTGAAGACAACAAAACTTCAGTTGCTGAGGAGAGACTTTGAGACTCTCTGTATGAAAGAGTTAGATACTATTGACTCATTCTTCACTCATGTGATTGGAATGGTCACACAAATAAGATCTCATGGAGAGACTCTTGAAGACAAGAGAATTGTAGAAAAACTCTTGAGGAGTCTACCCTCAATATTTGATGTGATTTTCACCACCATAGAGGAGACTAAGGATCTCACAAATTTTTCAGTGGATGAGCTACATGCATCACTAATGACCCATGAGCAGAGATTGGGTAGAAGTGAAAACTCATCTCTGGAACATGCCTTTAAGACCCAGATGTCTTTCGGAAGAGGAAGAGGGCAAGGTAGAGGAAACAAGAGAGGAAGAGGCAGAAGCCAAAACACAGGTGGAAGGAATAGTCCAGAAAATGCTCAAGGAAGGGGCAGCAATCTAAATCAGCATCAAGGCAAAGGCAACAGCGAGCAAAGTGGTCAGCAGAATGCACAAGGACAAAGGTATGATAAGTCCAATGTCCAATGTCACTATTGTAAGAAATATGGTCATTATGCTAATGAATGTAGAAAGAAGCAGCATGATATGGGAAATAGAACAAATGCAAATTTTACTAGGGAAAATCTCAGCCAAGACAATTTATTTTTAGCTTGTAATATGGCTAAAGAAAAGAATGAAGACTTATGGTTTCTAGACTCCAGTTGTAGTAACCATATGACAGGAAACATAGCAATGTTTTCTATGTTAGATGAGAGTGTGAACTCACAAGTCACAGTAGGAACTGATAGCAAAGTTTATATTATGGGAAAAGGAGATGTAAATTTTTTAACAAGGAAAGGTGCAAAGAAATCCATACCAGATGTTTATTATGTTCCAGGAATGAAGTGTAACCTCTTAAGTATTGGACAGCTTGTTCAAAAGGGGTATAATGTATTTTTTGAGGATGATGTTTGTACCATCATGGACAAACCACCCAACAAACAATGTATTGCTGAAGTGAAGATGACAAGGAACAGGATGTTCCCTCTTAGAATGAGAGTAGATTTGAAAAATGAAGAAGAAATAGTAGCAGTGACACAAGAGGCTATCCAAACCGAACCAAAAGATGAAAATTGGTTGTAGCACTTGAGATTTGGACATCTCAACTTTGGAGGTCTTAACTTGTTGAATAGAAAAGGAATGGTAAGAGGTTTACCATTGATAGAAACGCCGGACAACCTTTGTGAAGGTTGTATTTTAGGGAAACAACACAGAGAAAGTTTTCCTTCCGGGAAAAGCATAAGGGCAGAGAGATTGTCCACTCAGATTTGTGTGAACCGATGCAAACTCCATCACTTGCTAGCAGCCACTACATGTTAACATTCATAGATGATTTTACAAGAAAAACTTGGGTTTACTTTTTGAAAAACAAAAGTGAAGTGTTTGAAAGATTTTTCAATTTCAAAGCACTTGTTGAGAACCAAAGTGGGCTGCACATCAAACTCCTAAGGACTGATAGATGAGGTGAGTATATCTCTAAATATTTTCTACATTTTTGTAAAGAAAATGGTATTCATAAGCAGTTTACAACTAGATATACTCCGCAGCAAAATGGAATAGACAAAAGGAAGAATAGAACCATAATGGATATGGTGAGGAGTATGTTAAAGGCAAAGCATTTGCCTAATGATTATTAGGCTAAAGTTGTACATTGTGCAGCGTACATTTTGAATAGGTGCCCTACAAAAGCAATTATGAACAAAGTGCCGGAAGAGGCATGGAGTGGCACAAAGCAAGGTTTCACACATACGAAAGTTTTTGGATGTGTGGCTTATGCACACATTCTGGATCAGCTAAGGAAGAAGTTGGATAGCAAGGGGGAGAAATGTATTTTCATTAGATACAGTGAGGAATCCAAGGCTTACAGGTTATACAACCCATCCACCAAGAAGTTTATTGTGAGAAGAGATGTTCAGTTTATTGAAGAGGAAGCTTGGGATGGAAGCATAGAGAAAACAGTGAATGTTAAACACTATTTATCTCATGATGAAAATGATGATGAGTTGGCTAAAATACATTCCCAAACAGCAGCTCCAACACAAGGGCAGCAAGGCACACCCTTGAGGAGAAATGAAAGTGATTCTCCGAGCACACCACAAGGAGGAAATTCAACTGCTTCTTCAAGCATTTGTACACCTAATGAAAGAGGTAAGAAGTTCAAAAATTTAAATGACATTTATGAACAAGAGGTAGCAAATGAAGGTATCAATTCTTTGTTTGGTTTATATTGTTATGTTGAAGACCCTATCCACTTTGAAGAAGCTATTAAGGATAAGAAATGGATAGAAGCTATGGATGAGGAGCTTAATGCCATAGAGAGAAACAAGACTTGGGATTTGGTTGAATTCCCAAAAGGTAAAGATGTCATTGGAGTTAAATGGGTCTACAAGACCAAGAGTAATGCTGAAGGAAAAATAGAGAGACACAAGGCCAGACTTGTTGTCAAAGGTTATAAGCAAAAGCATGGGATAGATTATGAGGAAACTTTCGCACCAGTTTTCAGAATGGAAACCATGAGAGTAGTGTTTTCCATAGCAGCACAAAACAAGTGGAAAGTTTACCAAATGGACGTGAAGTCATCATTCCTAAATGGAGTGTTAATGGAAGAGGTTTACATTGAACAACCTCTCAGCTATGAAAATAAATGCCAAGAGCACAAAATGTGCAAGTTGAAGAAAACTCTTTATGGGCTGAAGCAAGCGCCAAGAGCGTGGTACAGTAGGATAGATTCCTATCTACTAGAAAATGGATTTGAAAAGTGTGAGGGAGAACCCACCCTCTACATCAAAGAAAAGGATGGTAAAATGTTGATAGTGGTTTTATATGTTGATGATGTTATTTTCATAGGTAATGATGATTACCTTATTGAAAATTTTAAAACAGTCCTGAAAGAAGAATTTAAAATTACTGACATGGGTTTGCTGAAATACTTCTTAGGAATAGAAGTAGAACAAGATGAAAATTGGATTTTTATCTCACACGCAAAATATGTTAATGAAGTGCTTGAAAGATTTAATATCCAAGAGAGTAAAGCAGCGATCACTCCCACAGTGATGGGATTAAAACTCAGCAGAGAGGACAACAACAAATATTTTGATCCTAGCTTGTACAAGAGCATAGTTGGCAGCCTCATGTATTTGATTGCAACTAGGCCCGACATAATGCATGTTGTTAGTTTGATTTCTAGATTCATGGAGAAGCCAAAGGATGCACATTGGCAGACAGCGAAGAGAATTCTGAGGTATGTTAAAGGAACCAAAAGGTATGGCATTTTATATACTGCTTCAGAATGTTCAGATTTAGTTGGATACACTGACAGTGATTGGGCTGGAAGTGTAGATGATCGGAAGAGCACTTCCGGTTATGTTTTTCATATGAGTTCAGGAGCCATTTCATGGGCTTCTAAAAAGCAACCCATTGTAGCGTTGTCTACAGCAGAGGCAGAATATGTGGCAGCTACAACAGCAACGTGTCAAGCAATTTGAATGAGGAGGATGCTAAAAAGTTTGTGCCAAGAGCAAGTAAGAGGAACAATGATTTATTGTGACAATAGCTCAGCTATTGCATTATCTAAGAATTATGTGTTTCACAAAAGAACGAAACACATTGACACAAAGTTTCATTACATCAGAGAATTGGTAAACAGTGGAGAAATTGTTTTGGAACACTGCAGAACTCAGGAGTAGTTTGCAGAAATTCTGACCAAACCATTGGGGCAGAAGAGTTTTGAGTTTTTGAGGAAATGTCTAGGTATGACTGATAACCCAGCAGTTGAAATTAAGGGGGAGTGTTGAAATATTAATTTCAACTGCAGACTGGTACATCCGCAGGCAAAGAAGTACATGAGTGATTCACTGTCTGCATACAGCCGCTTTCCATTTTAGTTTTCATGTTTTTGATGCAGAGTCGCTTTCTACTTTGATGCAGAGTCAAGTTCAGTCGTTTTTTTCTTACAGTCCTTTGTAGTTTTTGAAAACAGAGGTTACTTGTTTTGTTTGAACGCGAGAGATTTTATTGGTTTAAAGGACCGGTGGTCCCCACAGCCATGACGACAGACAGCTCCCACAGAACCGTGGTCCCCAACGCCAAGTCAACCGTCACGTCAGCAGACACATGGCAACACTTAATTGGAGCGGATCTTTGTTTGGGTCATTCGCGCAGTTGAAGTTCTGGACCCGAAAGGGTTATGAGGCGGATTTGAATTAGCATTTCGAGTCACAAAGCTGCTTGCGTCAGCAGGCCCAAACTGGACCCGATACAATTTATAGGGCGGATTTAATTGGGATTTCGCGTCACATTTCGGCTGACATCAGCGCCCAAATTTGTAACGCGAAATCGCCCAGCTCAATATGGTTTAATTAATCGTTGAAGTTTGGGCGGAGGATCGAGTAAAGTTTTGTTTTGATATGGTTTGTTTAAACGTTTTGTTATGTGGGCCCCGACATAGTCATATATTATCGACGAATATAATATATATATTATAAACGATACGTTTATAATATATATATATGTTTTGTTTTTTTTTTTGTTTAATTTATGTTATGCTAGACACATAAAAGGCCCAGGAGGCAAATGATTTGGTATGTGTTTTGGAATAGCAATGTAGCTGCATGTTTTTAAACAGAGAGACAAGGTGTTAATATTTTACACAAAGAAGCAGTAGTTGTTTTGTTTTTACTTACACAAAGGGAATGTAATTCTGTAATTTGCATGGTAAAGGAATAAGGTATATTACAAAGAGAAACAAAGGAGTTTTATATGCATTATGCTTAGCCGCTAATTTTGTAATCCCTCTCGGTGAGGAAGAATTTGTAATAGTTTTTTTTTAAGGAATAGAAAATTTTCAAAGTGTTGAACTCTACTTCCAATGAAGAAATTTCAATATTTTCTCTGTGTTAGAAGAGGAGAGTATTACTCTCTCCATTGTTATTCTGGAATTTTCAAATATTCCAACAAGTAATTCGTAGGCCTATATAATCTGCACCGGAGATATTGCCATCTAAAACCAGCACCATGAGGTTCTCAAGGTGAAAGATCCATTTGGGTACCAAACACTTGTGTAGACGAATGTGTTGAAGGCGCTGAGCGATGAACTCCATGTCCTTGGGAAGATCGAGGCGCCAAGAACTCTTGCTTCGCAAGGAGACCGTTCGCAATTTCGTCATGCCCTTAAAAGTTCCCTCCGGAAGTGTAACGACATCTTGTGAATGTGAGGAAGCCTCAATTGCCGGTGATGATGAGGAAGCCTCAATTGCCTGTGATGATGAGCGAACATCAATTGTCATTGACAGGTGTTGCAGAAGGGTCAATTTTTTGAGATCCTCCAACTGTAACACATTGGCTCCTGCCTTTTCCATTCTGAATATAGCGCCTTTCCACAACTGTAAAGAGCTTTTGGTTGTCTTTTCCATTATGAATATAGCGCCCTTCAATGTCTGTAAGGAGCTTAGATTCGCTATTCCTGCAGGCAAAGATTCCAACTTTTTGCAGCGCTTCACATTGAGATGTAGCATAAATTTGTGCTCACCTATCCCTGAATGCAGCCTTGTCAGATGTTTGCACCAACTAACATCCAGAAATTGGAGGTACCAGAGACCACTCAAGGAACTTGGCAGCTTCACGATCTTTGTCCTGGATAGGTTGAGGAACTTCAAATGCTTTAAGTTGCTGATAGACCTTGGCAACGATTCCAATTTAGTCTGACTTAAATCTAACACGGCCAAATATCTCAACTTATTGAAAAAACTTGTAGAAATCGATTTCAGGGGGGTATTATTCCATAGCAATAGAGTTCGGAGCTGTGGACACTGAATGCCATCTTTGATTATTTTTATATTGTTTTTCACCAATGAAATTCTACGTACGCCCAAGCACTCATTTGAGAGGAATTTTTCCAATTTTTTTCCACGCTTTAACAAACATTTAGTTCCAGACCGAGATTCAGAAAGAGCTAAATCATGCAATAAAGCATGGATTTTACAGTACTTTATTCGCCCATCTCCGCCAACCTTTGAAACTTCCAGCAGACATCGATCGGCAAGTTCCTGAATGTAAGAGAGCCCAATATCGTATGCGTCTGCTGCTATTGGGGTAGAAACAAAGCCTTCAGCGATCCACGAATATACTAAATATTGTGCTCTCATTTCCGTATTTTTAGGAAAAGCAGAGCAATACAGAAAACAAGATTTCAGATGATAAGGCAAAGCACAGTAACTTAACCTTAGAGAGGGCATGACGGTGCCAGTTAAGGCCTCTGCTTGATTTAGACGTTGCAACGTGGATTCCCACATATTAGGGATCCTTTCTACTCTTGCCAAAGAAGCTGCTATTGTTTTTATGGCTAACGGGAGGCCGCCGCACTTTTGTACGATACGGTTGGAGACCTGTTTCATCTCTTCTGAAAGAGGATCATTTTGAAGGTTCGGAAACGCATGAACATAGAACAATTGCAGGCTCTCTTCGGGAGTTAAATATTTCATTTCATGAGTGAACTTATGAGCCCCCATATCTTCTCCAACTCTTTTATCACGTGTACTGACGACAATCTTGTTATTTCCGGTCTGCAGCTGCTGCAAGCCAATCTGTTGCAAAGCATCTTGGGCCCACACGTCGTCTAAAACAAACAGACAACATTTATTTACTAAATGTTTATGAATGATCTCTCTAAGTTTCTCCACCCCTAGGCCTGACAGATCCTCTCCACTTGGAATTGGAAGCTTGATTCGCCTACCCATTTCAAGCAAAAGCTCTTTCACAATATATTGCTGCGACACTGCTAACCAAACTACATGGTCAAAATGTTTTCCAACTGTTTGGTTGTTCAAAACATTTTGTAAGACAAGAGTCTTACCCATCCCTCCGTTTCCCACAACTGCAATCAATGTAGATCCTTCTTGCAATATCCACCTAGTGATGAGATCAATGTCCCTTTTCATGCCCACAGTTCTAGATTCTTTAAGAAGAGCAGTCGATTTTTGACTCTTAAATTCTGAATTTGCATTTAATGCCTGAAAATGAGCATTCACATAAGCCACGGACTTCAAATATTTCAGGTGCTGAGCACTCGAGTGTATGCCGGTGATACAAATTTTTAATGCCTTGATCCTTCGGCCCATTCGCCAACGGAAGAAGGGATTTCTAAACTTGCGAGCCTCGCATTCCTCCACGATATCCATGGCACGGTACAGAAAATCCTCAACTTTATGCAGCCAGTTGGTTGTCGAACTGAATTTTGTCATCTCTCTCACGTTGTTTAACATGGTTTTAAAGGAATCAAGCTGTTCACAAATGAACTCTACATCCTCTCTGAAATTGATAACCAGAGATGCCTCTTGAAATATTTTGTCAGCCAGCAACCAAGTCAATTTCTCACTGAGCGTGCTGACAATAGCTTCTGCTGCCATGATGTTCCCCTATTTTCTCTTTTTGCAGCTTATACTCAGTTAGGCAAGCACAAAATTAGTAATCTATTGAGGAGCTTCTCTGAATCCCTGAACAATGCTTCACACCTGCTTCGCTCCCCGTTTGAAGCCTTTGAGATAGAGAGTAGCTGGGGTTGCTCCATGCGTCCTTTTCAATGCACCCATGACTGTGGGAGACAACTGATTATGATGTGCATGCAGAACATCATTTTATTTTTAATTTTGGGTTCTTTCTGTGTTTTTAGTTTAATTCACTCACACTTCGGTTTATTGAATAAATTTGATTTTTTAAAATGTACCTTTGGTCTTTTTTAATTTAATTATTATTAATTGTTAACAGGAAGATAAGAATTTAATATTTAAATAATATTTTATAATATTTTTAAAAGTATTGATAAATTTAAATTTGAGGTTTATTTTAAAAGTAGTTATGATATTTTTTTATTAAATTAATTAATTAAAAATAAGATATATAAATATGAGTGATAGTTTTTTGGTAAGTCATGATATTGTAACAAAAAATTATTTATAAATTAATTAACTTGTTAAATTTTTTGTCATATGTTCATAGTTCTGGTTCTAGATAGACATTGATTGGTAGAGTTGTTAATGCACTTTTTGATGTGAAATCACCTATTCAATTCTTGCCCTAAAATGTATATATATTTAACTCATATAATAATAATAATAATATAATTTAGTTAATTTTTATGTTTTTTAATGTTAATAATGTTAAATATATCATAAAATAAATATTTTAATGTCTAACAATTATATCAATATGCTCGTTATATAAGTAATAAAATATAAATAAATACTGAGAGTAGCTTTAAACTCTCAAAGCCCTACTATTGCAATCTCTCTAAATTTTTCCTTCCTTGGAATTATAGTAATGTAATTCATTAATTAATATTCATTGTATTTTTTAATATAAATAATTCTGACATGTCCCATACATTAATTACAATGTGAATTATTTTTCACTAGATGTGTACTACATTCACATATACAAAATAAAAAACAAGCACTACATAGTAGCTATTACCTGGCGGGTTAATTTAAATATAGAAATGTTGCAATTTGATAAATAAATGATGGAATTTTGAATATATATATATATTAGTTTTAAAAAATAGTATCAATGCTCTCCTTGACATATTCATCTCATCCATGCATTGAAGTTGACATCACTACACTTAGGTTAACATCGATGCTAACACACCAATGCCCACTTCCAACCTAATAATACCAACATTTTGTTGTTTGAGAAAACGACCATTCTAAAAATTGCATTTACAAATATCTAAATATTGCAGTGTTCAAAGATTGAAGTTAATGGAAGAAGATGAAGAATGAGAGAGACTCAACAAACATAATGCACACAAACAATAATATGAAAAAAGAAAATACAATTTAAAAAATCCGTTGCTCATTAGAGTTTTCTTACTTATATTGATCTAAATTTCATTTACTTGAACACTTATATTAGATTAATAACACATTTGATAACTATACATTATTAATTGAATTGATAAACTATATCATTAAAAAGGTTTAAGCATATCCAATAAAATTAATAAATATGAAGAAGTATCCGTTTAAAAAAACAATCACCATAAACCATGTTTATATGAATTAAAACATTGTTATTAATGTAATAACACATTATTAATTAAATAAATAAAATATATCCTAGAATAATTTTGAGTATATCAAATAAAGTTAATAAATATTAAAAAGTATTGGTGTTAAAAACAATCCCCATAAACCATGTTTATATGAATTAAAACACGCATATTAATATAATAATGCATTTATAATTATTTTTTTTAAATAGTTTAATACTCCATAAAAATTCAGAAAAAGGGCAAAATCCTAGGATGAAAGGAAAAATTACTATGGTCATCGCGAATAATGACATAATAGTTTTGGCATTGCTAGTGATATTATCGAAGCTGGTTGATGGAGACATTTCAATGAAGTCACTTTCGGGTATTAAAAAAGTAATGGGATTTGGGGATTCGAAAAAATAAAATGTCGGGGCTAAGATGTGACTATTTTGAAATGGGTAAATAATTAGTTTTACTTTTGCAGACTGATATTGATATGTAATAGTTATATGAATTGACAAAATATATACAATATTCTTGATCATTTTATTAACTGAATTTTACATATATAATATACTCGATCATCTTATAAACTGAATTTTTAAGATTTGAGAAACGAATTATAGTAAATTATTTTACTATGATAAATTCTTTATTATGACAAGAATATTGCATAAACACAACCTCTTATCTCCCCTGAAAATGATTTAGCAAAATTTATAATTAGTTGATATAATAATAATTAAGTGACGTTGATATGTGGGACTTTTTTAATAATTAATTGATATAATAGTTAGGTGACATTGATGTGTGGGGCATATTCTATTTAAAGTGAGAAATTTTACAAGTTTGCATAAAGTACAATAATGCGCATAATTCGTACTCATTTACTTAAACATTATTGTATGATGGAATATTGTATGATGTGGAATGGCATCCGTTTGTGAAACTTATTTTAACATATATCGTGAAATAAATTCTGAGGTTCGTCTGCCTCAGGCAACTGTCGTGGACAGACTTTAAACTTTAAACTTTTACGCACGTCATCTACAGGAAAACCATTGATAAAGTCTGAGGTGGTCTGTCTGTCTCGCGCTGTCCAAGTTGTGGACAGACTTTAAACTTTTTTTTCGCACCTCATTTATTTTAAAACCATTGAAATTGGCACTAAGATCTATAACAAGTTAAAACTATCTACCAATCCACCAATTAAATGCAAGAAAATAAAATAAAAAATTATTAAAACTTAACTATAGTCAAACTATACAAAAATTCAAGACGTATGTCTAATTAAAGACAATTAATGTCACTATCAAGCAAAACTTGATGCATAATATGTATGCGGCAGGTATAATTGCAACTCAGAGAAAAAAAAACAAATATCAAAATGCATTCATTATATCCAACTACTACAATGGTAATTACAACAATAAGGAGTTGTCTTTAGTGGGATTTTTTGAAGTTTCAGGTGCCGGAATTCGATGAAAAATTTTGAGGTAAAATTTTGGTTTTTGTTATTCAAACTGGTTTTTTGACTTTATATATGGATTCAACACCCTCAAAAAACTCTAGGGCACTTTGATTGTGCAAAGTTAGCAATCAAACTTCTCTTTTCAATAAATTCCTGCCGGAATTTAGAGAAATTACACCGTAAAAAGTCACCATAAAAGCCTTCAAAAAGTCGCACTAAAAACTACCGCAACAATACGACAAACATCGCCACTACATTAAAGTCATACAAGGAAAAAGCAAGGAAAAAGCTTACTAGGTAGGTTACATTCATGGTGTTCGTGAATTATTTTGACGAACAACACTAAATTCCAAAAAATCGCACTAAAAACAACTTCTTTTTGCATCTAACAAAAACAACCATAATGACAAACATGATAACTACATTAAAGATGTGAATTATTTTGACTAGTACACTACATTCAATACATAATAACAACACAAAAATGAGACCACATCAAAATCCATTCATAGTATCCAACTACATACATGAAAAGATTGAAAAAAAATACTGTGAATTATTTTGACTAACAACACTATATTCACGTACACAGATTTGCAAGGACAGCGATAACGACAAACATGGAAACAAATATCAAGATACATATATTGTATCCAGCGGTAATGAATGCTTCTGCGACAAAATGCTTGTTCATCACCCAACCTGTTGAACTGGACATTCTGATAGCGAAATGAACGATTGACATTTAATTAATATAAAAACCGGGTAGAGAAGCAGGGTATAAGGCACTCTTCATACAATTGTCTTGTTGCTAAATGACCAGCCGCCAGCAAAAATTATTTGTAAAAGGTTCAAGGTCAAAATTGGAGAGAAAGGCATTCATGAGTGAAAAAGTTAAAGCCTGCGTTTTAATTTTGGTAGTTTTTTTTAGTTTTCACTGCACCATACGGTAAACAATATGCAGTAAGTAGATAGGTGGGCAGATTGGTTACATTTTTATAAGACATACAAAATTGTATTTACACAAAAATAATAATACAATATAAATATATAAAATTATGTTTTGAGATAATTAGTTTATTTTGGACATACAAATTTTTGGTTTAACGAATATCTCAACCACATATTATTTTTTCTCTCAACTAACTACATCTCAACAAATTCTCAAATACTAAAAATAGACTCCTCAACTAAAACTGCACCGCAAACTATCATTGATAAAACACATTACACACATTTATACAAGAATTAGTCTCAAGATAGGAAATATATCTTGGACGTACAATCAGTTGGTTGAGGGAATATCTCAACCTCACACCAAATAAGGAAACTAGATTTAGCTAACCTAGGAAATAGGAACAGACTCTATTCATAGAGAGTCACAACTGGACAAGTAGGAATTACACATTCTAACACACCCCCTTAATGACTACTTGTCTTGATATCACTTCGCAAAATCTTGTTGTGATCAAACATAACAAAGAATATGTCGACGTCCATATAAAGGAACAACCATCCACTGGAATGCATGGGTACCAACCGCTGCAACCGCTAGTCTCATAGGATGTCCTTCGTATACATGGTTCTGTCAACCATTATCACTACATACATGTACCTGTATCTACAGATCCCCCTCAAACGTGGGTTTTATCGGATGACCCGTAACCATGCTCTTCCTTCATCGGGGTTTTATCGGATGACCCGTAACCATGCTTTTCCTGGGTTTTATCGGATGACCCGTAACCATGCTCTTCATCAGTGGACGATCACTGACATAGACCTGTTTCCAGTCTGCTTCACTATTATACGTGGTTTCTAGCTGACCACAAACTGACACTGCACAATGGTTTCTGGCTGACCATGAACCTGTAGTTACAAAGTGGTTTTGAGATGACCACGAACTTTTACGGGGATACACATGCCTTTACAAGGCTTACATACTCCAACTCTTGGAGTTATCAGGTACAAACTTTCCAAAGACCACTATAAAAAACATCCTAGACTTGCTTACAATTTAAAATGTGTGACTCATAATACAACATTGTATATCTATTCGAAGAAACTCATAAAAAACACACACAACACAAACTTTCCCTTTTGTTGTCCATTATCCTTTAAATTTTGCCGTTGCTCCATCATATTTTGAAATGTTCACGTCTTGGGCATCCTTTTTCTTTGTCAATTAGAACTTGGAACTCCATCCTTAACCTGTCATTTGTCAGAGTAGTCAATTCTAACAAATTTAACTTCATATTGAGGTGACTAATCTCAATATGTATATTAATTTTAGTTCCAAAATATTTGTTTTACCCAAAATACACACAATTCCCTCGAACTCTGCACCTTGTCCACTATTGATTGTAGTGGGATTTAAGGCCTTCCAAATAATTCTCTCGCATATATTAGTAGCTATGAATAATGAAATGCCAGAATCCAATCAATAACCTTTCTGGAGTAAATAGACAACAAAGACAGACACTTTCTCAATAACACAACTCAATAATAGACATGCAACGCCACGCTTTGTGTAACAATTCCTGCGAGTGAAGTTGAAGGGCGAAAGAATGCCAGAAATATCCCTGGCAGCCCATCCTTCAACATTAAATCGACCTACATCCTTCACCGTCTTCTCTTCTCCAAACCAAATGACCATAGCCAGCAGAAATTCTGCTCCACCCATGCTGCATCATCACGCCACTCGCAAACTCTACATGCTTGAGATGAGCATCTTTCTATGCCACGAGAGCACCACGATCGTTGACCTCTTACGGCGAGTTCAGAGTGTCAATTCGCCTTACAAGAACAAATTTAAATCGGCAGGAGCCACGATCTGAGATGGAGCCACGAGCCAGGAGCCACGCACAGGTCCCTCACGCTCTCACGGATAGGTATCAACAACACTGGAGACTGCCATCTTCTGCCAGCGACGCAATATAGAAACAAAAACTCGACCAGCGAACTATGAAATCGGAATTCCGCTGCGCCACAAACTCGACCACGGAAGGCGCCACAATATTTCTGTTTGACTTATCGAAAGGGCACCACAACGCTTCTGCTGTGCCACGGTGGGTGCCACAAGCTATGTTTGTGGAAGAACGAGCGCAGCTCAGGACGACGGGGCCATTCAGCAGACGAGTATCTCTTTTTGGGCTTTGGTGTCACTCCACGCAGATGTAAATTTAAAAAAAAAACTCCACGCAACAATTTAAAATGGGAAAACACTACCAAACTCCACGCAGGAGATGGACAGACCAACACAATGTAATAAGGAAAATGCTGCCAAATAATTGAACAGAACCAAACCGTGAGGCGAGATACCAAATCGACTGCACCAATCTCTGACTGCACGCACGCTGACACCAACAGAAATCAGACCTCTGCTATCAACGCCTGCGTTTCTTTGAAAACGGCTCCAACCAAGACTACGGCTCCACGATGAGCCTCACGCCGGCCACGAACAGTAAGACTACGGTCTTGTTTCCCTCAGCCCAGGAGGGCCGAGGTCTACTCCCGAGCTTTGATAATAAACTAAAACCGCAATCTCGCAAACTATCATTGATGTTCAGACATACACATTTATACAAGAATTAGTCTCAAGATAGGAAATCTATCTTGACGTGATACAATCGCCTGGTTGGAGGGAATATCTCAACCTCACACCAAATAAGGAAACTAGATTTAGCTAACCTAGGAAATAGGAAATGCATCATTCATAGAGAGTCACAACCGGACAGAAAATTAGACATTCTAACATCCTCTAAAATAGAATGAATTACAACAAAGACAAGTAGGAATTCTATTTTCCAAGTCTTCACTTTAATGACCACTCGTATATCTCAATCAACAAGGTCTAACTGTGGTCCGTGTTTACAAACATGATTACAATCACCAAGATATGTGGATATCCATATAAAGGAACAACCATCTAACTAAATGCACAAGTGCCCAACCGCTAAAAGTGCTAGTCTACTAGATGTCCTTCCTGTACATGGTGGTTCAGTCAACCATTATCATCATGGATTTTCTAGGATTACCCATAACCATGCTTTGGGTTTTATCGGCTTACCTGCCCACTTCACTCTCACAAGTAGTTTCTGGCTTAACACAAACGTGCATTACACTCTCACAAGTGCTTTATGGCTTACCACAAACCTTCACTTTCAAAGTGGTTTTAAGATTACCACTAACTTCATAGGGTACACATACCTTATAAGAATAACAACACAACTTCAAGTACATAATATTACAAACCTTTCAAGAACCACTGCAAAACACCATAGACTTGCTTAGACTTGCTTACGGTTAAGATGTATAACTCAAATACAACATGTTCATGAGCCTTTCCCACAAACTCAGAGTGAGTTACACAAACTTTCACTTTGTTGTTCATCATCCTTTTAACTCTATTATTGCTCTTTTACCTCCTCTTTTACCTCTTCTTTTGAAATTGTTCATATTATCCACAACATTGTCTTTAGCATTTTCAGTAACACTATCCAATAGTTGTCTTGAATTTCCATATTCACATAAATGTGATCGACTAAAATAACCATTTCTAACAAAATCATTACTAATTAATTTAACTAAATTCAATAAAAAAATCTTGAATAATCCAAAACACTTACCATAATTCTATAAACACACAAGCCAATCACTTTATAAAATCCTTCGTAAAACTATAAACTTGCTTTTATGATAGACATTTAAAAGTATACTTAATTATGGTGAAACATAGACATCAAACAAATCACAAAACACATCCATTAAAATGACCACCAATATTTCCAAGGCTATTCGGCCATTAATACATGAGCGTAAGGACAGCCTTGGGGAAGGACTCTGACATCTGCTATGACTGTGAATCCGTCATCCATTTGGCATGGGTTATTGTATATCATGGGACCGGACGGCTCTGTCAATTATCGAACGATCTAGGAAGCAGTAGTAAAAAGTAATAAGAAAGACATCATCTACGTGAAGGCAGGTGTTTACAAAGAGACTGTTCATTGGCGACGGAAAGGATCGAACCATGGTCACTGAAGCAAGAACGTTCATCACTGTCCAACTAACGTACAGTTCTGCAACTGGTGTTTACAAAGAGACTGTTCATTGGCGACGGAAAGGATCGAACCATGGTCACTGAAGCAAGAACGTTCATCACTGTCCAACTAACGTACAGTTCTGCAACTTTTGGTAAGAGTAGAAAACAAAATGCCCTTGTCATTTATATTTGTTAAGATATTTTTCTCTACCGGTAGGGAAGTCACCTCACCGTTTAATATAGGAAAGTTAAAATCCTTTAGTCTTGTTTATTTTAACACTAATAAAAAATTTAAACTTTGAATCAGGTACTAAATAATAAATTTAAAAAAATTATTATTATTATACTATATACAATTTTAATTAATTTGATTAAATTACAATAAAATAAAATAATATTATTTTTTAAATTAACTAAACTATTTTAATAAAATTTTAAATTACAATAAAATAGAATATTATTAATTTTAAAATTTTAGAAAAAATAAAATAACTTATATCTTTATGAAATTTATAATACTTTTCTTATCTCATTTCATAATTTTTTTCCTCCATATAAGTTTAATTTGTATTTATATTTAAATTAATATATATTTTTTTTAATTTATAAGTTTTATAAATATTGTTTAGTTAGACAATTTGTTAGGTTTTAATTTTAACTATAGATATAAATATTATATGTGTGAGAAAAAAATAAAAATGAATTTTAATGGTAGAAATAAAAATAAAATGTTAAAGAATTTTAATTAAGAGAATTTTGATTGTTTAAGCAAGTAAAATGATAGTGATCCAGGAAAAAATTCATTTCTTATATTTTTAGGGTCTAGTAAGCTATATAACTTTTAATAAATATTAATCATCATCATTAATAAATTAACAATTAGGGTACACTAATAAACATCAATTCATAAGTATTAAAGGTCTTTATAATATATCTCATATTGTTAAAATTAAGAAAAAACAATAGAACTAACTGAATTATACTTTTATTATTATTATTATTATAAAAATATTATTATATAAGTTAAATATATATACATTTTAAAAGCATATGAACAAAATTCTTATCCATGGAGATTTACTATGAAATGATCATAGACATTCTTAAAATGTAAATACATTTTGTTACTATATCATGACTTATCAATAACACATGCTCAAAAAACCATAAATCATTTTATATAACACTTGATTATATGATTTTTTTAATTAATCAAATTAATTAAAATATAAAAAAACCATACCTATTTTTTAAAATAAATCTCAAACCACTCTATATATGTAAATATAAATTACTAATAATTTTCTAAAATATTCTATAAAATTTAAATAATTAAATTAAAATTCTAAAAAATTAATTCCAAAATCAACATATCTATGACAATCAAATAAATATTTGTAAAAAGTATAAATTAATTTATTATGGTTTATAAATATAAATACATATTTTGTTTTCAACATGAAAAACGCTTTATATATTTCTGTACCAACACAATGTTCAAAAAAATATCAAAATATTTCTAAGTAATACATTCATCTAAACTATACAATATTGTCTACTTAGCCCATAACATTTACATTATCAATGTCAAAAATATAGTTCCCTTAAAAAAAAAAACAGTGTCATGAATCATAATTTTTTTTTTATCCCCGTAAGTGTCAGTTGTTACAAAATACGTATAACATTGCTGTTGCAACGTTCCACCTTGCATTGTTATTCCAGATGAACATTAGTTAAAAAGAAATACATACATAAACCAAAAGATATAGTCAGAATAATATAAACACATATTTTTATTACTTATTATTATTATTAAAAATATAAATTTATTTATTATTTATAAACTGATTTATGAGGAAATAAAAACATTTAATTGGATATGATTTATTTTTATTTTATAATTAAATTATTATATTTCAAAGTAATTTTTTTTTAAATTTAAATATATTATGACTTCTAAGAATTAGTTTAATTGATGAGTTTTGGTTGTTAAAACATCTTGTTAATGGGAGACCATGAACACCCTTGGGGTTAGGCTCTACTAATGAGTCCGGGTAAGTAATCCCTTCAAATTGATTTGCCCATGATCTTTTGTCACATAAAAATATTTAAATATATTACTATCAAATTTTAAAAAATGATTAACCTATAAAATTAGATGTATTAAAGATGGTAAAAAAGCTCTAAAATTGATTA
Source organism: Pinus albicaulis (assembly GCA_034641835.2). Lineage (NCBI taxonomy): Eukaryota > Viridiplantae > Streptophyta > Pinopsida > Pinales > Pinaceae > Pinus > Pinus albicaulis. Next base: position 618,592,928 of record CM076584.1, on the reverse strand, counting down.
AATTTATTATTAATATATATATATTTCTTTTATTTATTATGAATTATACTCTTTATATAGATTAAAAGACTAACGAATGTCTACAAGGTGTTAATTTTCCCGTGTAATCAAGACTAGTATAGATTTTCACAATTGATAACTACTTCTAATGATATAATCATTTTCTTATAGCATTCCAATCTTTAAGAAGTTATACATGAGAAAGTTCAACCATTCATTTTCATAGATAGAGAAATAGAGGTCATAATGAAGAGTAAAATAAGAGACAACAATCACTAGAAATTAGGTTCACAGCTAGGAAAATGTAACATGCATCAATACTTACCACAAGAAAAATTTACATAGGCATATTTACAATTAATTCCATAGTTTAATACTATTTTACTATCTATTTTGTTCATGCCTTCCAACTGTACAACAATCATTTGACATAACCTTCCTATGGATTACACCTGTATATCAATCAAATTTTGAAATAATTTTATGCAATCCATTAAGTTACACGTTATCAAGGTTTATAACATTTGAGATTTAGTCCTTACGGAGTTATCATATCAACCTTTAAGTCGGCCTTCAATCAATCTAATATACATGAATAAAATACAATCTCCACAGTACTGGTAACGTAAACTCTACACGGTAATATCTGAAATGATAGTGGCCATTAAATTTCGGTTGTTGGACTTTTATTGTTGTCTTTGCTGTCAAGAATTTAACTGAGGAGAAGTGGTGATACCTCCACCCTCAATCTATTCTCCAGAGATCTAACTGTGTCAGGAGATTAGGGTTGAGGAATGACCTTTCCTCTCATAACTTCTTACATAGATTTTTTTGTTCATTTCGTCCGTTTCACTGCTGGGCTCTCCGCCTCTGTGACAAGTCTGCATGCTTCCAACGATGGAGTTTTATGCATCCTTCCTCAACAAACCTGGTGAACCGTTGGCCTCCCTTGCCTTTTTAACTTAAGTCTTTGCAGTTTCCTTGCGCAAGTATTTCCTGGGGTTTATTTTTTTTCATTCTACCGGTAACTTATCAGTTTTAGTTCTCTTCCAGTTTTTTGCTCTTGTAGTTTAGAGAGTTATGGTTTTTTCTTCAGTTTTAATGCATGATATATTCCAATATTCGTCATACAGGTTACCTTAGTGCTACCGACCTTCAGAATAAGGAACTTCATGCTTCCATAATGTAGCCTTCCAACAAATCCAAGGTAAAATCCCTGGTTCCATCAGAATTCGTTCCGCAGATTACCTGTAGCTTGTTTTTGGAAGTTTCAATCAGTTTCCTAACCCAGAGTTTCGTGTTAACCCTCTTACAGATAGTGTTGCCCTGTTCTTCTCTGACCAATAGTCTTTAAGGTAAAATTACAGTAAATTATCATTATCGCTTATCGTAATCTCTCTCAATAAGGGCACTACCCTGCATGGGCATGCCGGGCTAATTTCTCATGTAACAACTGTAATAATAGCTAACTATTTTGGTCCGTAAGCAATAATACGGTTATATTACTATTGAACTAAGTTTAGACTTCGGCTAAAGTTGTTCCTCCAATATGTTTTAGTTAAAGTCTTCTTATCAAAATGTTTGCCATTTCCTGCAAAAGATTCATGTAAGGGTTTTTTTTGTTTAAAACCGTTCCTCTATTCTCAAATAACAAGTATAAATTTTCATATATCGGTGGGTATTCCTCTTTTTGCATATTAAGGTCTTTGGAATGATATGGTTTGGTCTCAACATGCTCCTACTTCATCTGGTGTTAAATATGTTCCCTCAATAATTAAGTTTATGCATTTACCATAGCATATTGAGTCTACTTGTACTGCTTTTTTTTTCTTTCAAAATTGAAACTAACATTGATATCTGTAATTACAGAGACTACTAGGACATTTCATAGATGATATTATTTCCTGCCTATAGACTATTATTGATATTATTTTAATGATCTATAAAGTATGTAAAGTATATCATTCCAGTAACTTTCTATTCAAAAGCCTTTCCAAGGAAAAACCCTCCTCTTTGTTTTGTTTCTTTTCTGAATTCAAGGCTTATGAAATACATCATGATTTATAGTTTTCCACATAAGGGTTGGAAATTCTGTTTGCTAGTCATTCTTTTTTGAGTTCTTTCTCTGGACTGCTTTATATTTCAGAATCTCCTACAGATTATTTTCTTTAGCATTTAACTAAAATGTCTTAGTTTATAATCATGGTGATTTTTTGTCTTTTCATTATGAACATCAAGATCTTTCTTAGTTTTACAGTTTTCTAGTATTTTCCTTCCTTCTATATCTAGGTAGAAACTATGACCAGACCATTTCTGTCTGTGTATCATCATAGGAAGTAGAGAGAAACCAACTCAGAGCCTTCCTTGGAGGGTTCTGTGTTAACAACTCTCTGCGTTACTATTTCTATTAGTGTTCACTTTAACTAATTGCCTTTCATTAAATGAAAAAGTAAAACATACACAGATTTATACCTCATTACTCCTACGAGTGATTTTCTCTGTGTTTTAAGTAACAGAATAATAATACTTATCTTTCCTCGAGACTTTCGACTGATTTTGTGCCTCCCTACCATGAGTGAGGCTATTATGTCCTCCAACTCTCCCCCGAGCTCCAAGTCTGAGCTTATAATTAATAGAAAACTTCTAGAAGAGACTTCGGGACAATCCGGTCCAGTCTCCAATTCCAGCAATATCAGAAATTTGGAGTATTCCACTAGTTAGCACCAGTCATGAATTCTTCTCCAGTTACCAAATAGAACCCCCCTTCCTCACTGGGATAGTCCTTTATCCCTAGAGGTGGGGTAACTGTTTGAACTGATTCTATTTTAACTAACTCTCAGTTCTTAAGTTACTTTTACCATTGTTACACCATTTTTTGGTCATCTAATCCATTGTTATTAGATGGACCCAAGTACACCAAGTAAGACCAATTTTCCCCAAGTAAAATCGCATTCACTATGAAAAATAACTTAGTAAACCACCTTCATTAATTTGTTTATGGTCTAAACAAGAAACCCCATGAGGAAACATTAAATAAATCCATATTTATTTGATTTTTCCTCGAGGAATAATTAGTTAAACAACAATTTAATTAATATTCCTGGTTATATTTAACCCAAAACAAGGAAATTGATTAGATAAATCATTATTTATCTTATTATTTTCTAAGAATAACTATTTAAACATTACTTAAATAATATTCTTTGTTAAATATGACTACATCTCCCTTAAATAATTAAATAAATCATTATTTATTTGATTATTACTCAACCATATCCTTAAAATAATAAATAAATCATTTATTTATTTATTATTACTTAATCACATTCTTAAAATGATAAATAAATCATTTATTTATTTATTATTTACAAATAAGGGGATTTGACTCAAGTCAAATTCCTTTTCCCTCCAACAAATATAATAAAATATTCCATAAAATTTGGATCTTGATTTGGTTAATAATATTTTAATTATACACCAATATCTAGACTAACTCAATATTTTGTTATAAATAGAAGGGTTTTCCCATTCATTTGTCACCTTTTGTTGCCTAAAGATCACTCTGGATCTCAACTCTTGGTCTAGCTATTGATCCACTATCATAGCCATATTTTTCCATTTTTGTCTAGGTTTTCTACACCATCAAGAGAGAGGAATTCTAAATCTGAAGTGCTGAGGACTTATAAGAACCCATCCCATTGAGGAGAACAAGGAACACCCTCTTGTGTTTTCCTCCCAGGTGCCATTAATAAAAATTTCATTGGATATATTCTTGTCTTGTTTATTGGATCTATGGAGTAAATCTTGTTTTTTATTGGTTTTTAGTGTGTTTTACTGGGTTTTTTCATTTACTCACCTATGGATTAGTTGTTGAGAGGTCAAACTCCCTGAGTTTAGATTATTGCATTATTAGCTGTTTATTTTCTGCTTTGCAAGCTTATATACTGTCATTTGCAGGTTATTTATAGCTATACAACACACTTTTTATTTTTCTCTACAAACATTTGGGTTTAAAAATTAAAATTTACACACCTCACACACACACCCTAAGCAAAAAATGGCTTGGTTCGCACTGCCAAGAAATACTCTAAAACATTGAAATCAATTGATCCCGCACCTCTCTGCCCTTGTTTTGACAGTGTAATCGGTTGATCTTACACCTCCCTGCCCTTGTCGGTCTCTTTTTCCTTTGTGCCGTGTTTGTGTCGTCACCATTGCACCACCAAGGCATTCATCCCGGAGACTTCTTGGCCTTCATCCTCAGTTTACAGTAGGGAGACTTACTCCTCTGCATAGGATTCGAGTTAGTCCTCATCTGAGTCCGCACTCTGACTCTTCTTTTTTTCCTTCGGGTTCTCCTTCTCATTCGGGTTCTCATGGTCCTTCGGTTCTCCCCCTGTCACTTTCACCATTTCCGGTCCAGGACCTAACGCTAGTGGTAACCCCGGCCCTCATGCTGGGAATACCACTAGTGGGACTGCAACGAATACTACCTTGGCTGCACCATTGCTCCCTTTTATGGTAGGCCTCAGCCTCCCCAACTTCGACCAGTTGATAAACGACCCTATACACCATGACGTTAGTTGGCCCACTATGCCAAAAAAGCTCCCTTCAGACATCCTAAAGTTTGAAGGTCTTGCTGGACAAGATCCTTCAAATCATGTTCAATATTTCCACATGTGGTGTTTGTCTGTTGAATCATTACCGATGACTGCTCATCACACATTGTTCAACGAATGTTGATAAAGAGTTTGAGTAAAGGCCGGACGCCCCTTCCTCTCATACCACATTTCCGACTCTTGCTTGGTTTTTGTCTTATTTCCAAATTTTCCCCTTCGTTATTTAATAGACCGGCATGTGGAATTTTAAATCTAAAATAAATTCTCTTAAGGAAAATGTACAATCAAAATCCACTTTATGAGAACCAATCACATTTTAGGGGATGACATCATCCCTAATGGTTGAGGTGGCATTGCTTGAGTTAAAGGTACTTACTTGTCACATTCTCAATGGTGGATAAAAACTCATGGTTAACCATGGTAGTGCTCTAAGTACTTTTATAGTCAAAGTAAAGTACTCATAATAAATGTCATTTCACACTTTTTGAATAAAAATATATTATTGTCATTTCATATTTCTTGAAAGAAACAATGCATATCCCTATACAATTATTATATTATATTATATTATTTTTATATAGTATATTAATTGCATGTTATTATACAATTTAAATAATATAAATTTAAATTAATAGCATATAATATAATTAAGAATTTATAAATTTATATTTATTTTTTATTTAAAGTTATTTAAGTACAAAGAACGAATGCATTAGTTGTTCAATGATAATGACTTTTTCTTGAAAAGCTCATTCTTATTTATAGTCACATCAATACAATTATTTTATTAATTTTATTTTGGTGCAACTTTTGAATTGAATTTAACTATGGTTACATAGATTTGGTGCAAAAAGTGAATTGAAAATTCATAAATATTATTTTAGTGGTTTAGCTATTATTTTATTATTTCCTTAGGAGGCCCATTTTAGACCTCAAAATTCCCTTAATGTACCGAGCTCTTGAACTCTTTTTTGTCAATTATTCTGCGACCCGCCCGTTCGAACATGTTCAAGAATGCTGAGGAAGAAGAAGTCATGTCGAGCCCCTACTTCAAAGTTCAAGACCGTGTCTACATGGAATATCTAGACTCCTCACATATATTGAAAGACGTCGCACCGCACTTTCCTCAAACCGAAGAAGCCGCTCTCCAAATTGCATTAAAATATGACCTGATCTACGCTCAGTCGGGTTATGTTTATACCGTTCTACCTAATCTTCCTAGACCCGGTGGTGCCAACGCACCGGGGCATCTCACGCTTCCGATGGTATCGTTGGAGCTCTCTTTAATCCGTATGCTCAACCTTCCATGGGCTATGGTTTTCCTCAGGGAGGGGCTAGCACCTCCTGCAATTTTCCCCCTCCCAGTAGCACATATCCAGGATATGGCATGCCTCCTCTTTTGGCCCAACCTCCTATTTACCACACTGCTACTCAACCTCCTTTTCATCTATATCCACAGCCTGGTGCTCCAGCTCCTCTAGCATTAGCACCTCCTCCTCCCTTGCCTTCTCAACCCCCGCAACAGCAACTACCACCCCCTCAGGGACAGGTGTATGCACAGCAGGGCGCGACTAATCCTCCTCCCTCAAAAAGGAAGAGGAAAGGCACTCAAAATCAAGTTGCCCCTGGTAATCCTGTACCTAATCAAGGTAATGCTCCTAACACTACTCAACCCAAGCATGATAGGCCTCTTCATACGAATAAGCCTTGTTCTTGTTGTGGTGTTTATGGTCATTATACGCATAATTGTCCTCTTCTACCACAAATGCGACAGCTATGGGAGTCTCAAGCAACATTGAGAGGACAGCAAGCCATCCCTTCCATTCCTCCCAGTCCTGCACCTAGTCACCTTTAATGCCACTGCATTAGGGAATTTTGAGGTCTAAAATGGGCCTCCTAAGGAAATAATAAAATAATAGCTAAACCAATAAAATAATATTTATGAATTTACAATTCACTTTTTGTACCACAATCCATGTAACTATAGTTAAATTCAATTCAAAAGTTGTACCAAAATAAAATTAATAAAAAAATTATATTGATGTGACTATAAATAAGAATGTGTTTTTCAAGGAAAAAGTCATTATCATTGAACAACTAATGCATTTGTCCTTTGTACTTAAATAACTTAAAATAAAATATAAATATAAATGTATAAATTCTTAATTATAATATATGCTATTAAATAAAATTTATATTATTTAAATGATATAATAACATGTAATTAATATACTATATAAATATAATATAATATAATAAATGTATAGGATATGCATTGTTTCTTTCAAGAAATATGAAATGACAATAATATATTTTTATTCAAAAAGTGTGAAATGACATTTATTATGAGTACTTTACTTTGACTTTAAAAGTACTTAGAGCACTACCATGGTTAACCATGATTTTTTATCCACCATTGAGAATGTGACAAGTAAGTACCTTTAACTCAAGCAATGCCACATCAACCATTAGGGATGATGTCATCCCCTAAAATGTGATTGGTTCTCATAAAGTGAAATTTGATTGTACATTTTCCTTAGGAGACTCATTTTAGACCTCAAAATTCCCCTAATGACTTCAGTCCTTTCCCTCAACAAGGATTTGTGGCTACCCAACCACCTGAAGGACAGGTGGCCACTCAATCTCTTCCATCTGGCTCCCCCAATTACCAAATTTTCATGATGTCCTCTGATCAGCCTTTTGAACATTCTTCTCCTGGCCCTTCACCTTCAGTTGCTACTCATAACCCCCTTTTCTCTCCTAGGATGGTTCCTCCTGGCCTCAACCATTTGCTTGCCATCTACTTTGGTCATCATCAGCGAGTCGGTCTTGTTCCCTGACTCCCCACCGAGAGTATACACGGTACATGTTATGGCTACACTATCTCTTCTGTACACGACGCCAAGTTCTAGTTTGGTGCCTAAGTCCTCAGGCAGCTGCCCTTTGGTCGACTAAAACTTATCCTCGCTTTGACCCAGGACCCATTTAATCCTATGACTTATCCCGCTTGCAACAGTGCCTCATTCACCTCAACAGGAACCACCTCCTGTTGCGACCGCTTCGGGTAAGAAAGGAAAATCTTGCAAGGGGGCATCAAAGGACAAGGCTACCCTAACAAACCCTTCCCCTTCTCGGCCTCCAAAGCATACCATCTAGTGTGCTTTGTGTGATCTTATCGGCCACGCCACCCATACTTGTTCAGAATTTCCTCACCTCAAGTCCATGGTCAATGAACCGTTTCCGGAATCTGATATCCTAGAGATATATGTCACTATACCCGATTCAATCCTGAAACTCAAACCATTGTGCACAAATCACCCTTGTGCTTTGTGTGATTTCCATGGTCACTACACTCACCTTTGTCCTTGCCTAAAAGAGTATCATTCCTCTTTAGAAGCCTTATGCCAATTCGAGGCCGAGCGCAATGAGTCACCTGCTCCCTTATTTTCGCATCATGCTTCCGTAACACCCGAGGACACAAATGCTCCCATTAAATTTTCCGCTTATGATGTTGAGATAATGGGGCCTTGGTCAGAAGTCCACGATGAGACCTCCCCTGATGTTTCACCTAACCTCCCTGCAGCACCCTCCCTAGTCTCAACATCGGTAGATCCTCTGTCTACTCACTCTTCTATCACCCCTTGTGACGATGTGCATGCAAACCTCTCCTCTCATGATGAGGAGTAAGGTTGCTTTGCCGCATCAAGTGGTATTTCCTCCATCAGTCACCCCATATTATATTACGATGACGACATTATGGAAGCAGCGACTACTCCTGAATTTATCTATCCCCCCTTACACCAAACTCATGCATTTGAACCACATGAACTTTGTGTCCATTACATTGACACCCAATGTTTGGGTAAGGGGGCACCCATATTTGAGTGACCAGGAGAAGCAATTCTCCACCACTCTCCTAGTGAATCTAGTCATGTTGAATCTAGTCCCAGTATTCTTCCACATTTAGAAGAACCTCTAGAGTCCCATATCACTTCAAGATCGTTATAGGGATGATACCCCTCATCATTCATTCATATTTCATCAACAACCCAGTCTCATGGACATTATGGTTAACCAAACTATGAGTTTTCTGGGAGAACATCAATTCATTATCCCCAAGTCCTACCTTTGGGATTGCAACAGCATGTATGCCAACCCAAAAACTTAAATTCCATTTGATTCATATATGCAGTACCAAAAGATATTGGTAATCGTCTATTTACTTTCTAAAACTGCATAACCATACCGAAAACAAGTGGCACACCACATCATTAAAATGTGTTTAGACCTCCCTTTTTCTAAATACATTTTGGCATGTCCATAACATGCCTGAGGGCACCCATGCCCCTCAACCGTAAAATCCTGGATCTCAGCCCATAACAGCATTGAAACCCCCTTTCTCTGATAGGTACACTTTCCAGGTCCTTCCCTAGGAAAGGTAGCAATTTTCTGCCCAGTACCTCCTACCTAGGTCGCAGAACAGACCCCAAGAAAAGTACGACCTGGCCTGTTCATGAGCTCTGGGTACCTAATATAAACTTTCAACTCACTAAAATGAAAAGTAGGATGAGACATCTTACCTAGAACTGTCGGATCTCAGATTCCAACAGTCGGTTTATCCGCTACAACCATCGCAAGATTTAAGGCCTCCTTTCCTCACGATATTCACCACAGCTCCACTGACAAATAAGTGAATCTGGAAGGAAAATGCCTTATTAAAAGAAAACCCCTGATTTTTCTTTCATTTACTGCAACCAAACCGTAGCTCAGTTTGATGAATTGTCTATACCATTGAAAGGATCCCACCAAGCTCTCAAATGGGTATCTATTAGCTTTTTGTGATTTGATACTTCACCAGGACACATTTTGTCCAAGAAGCGCCACTTCACCCTTCCTCAAAATCAAATTTATTCATTTGCAACACTCGTACTGGGGGCACCATGTTGCCTCCATACTTGTCCACGCTCGTGTCAAATTTTGTCGTGAGTTCCCATCTTGTACTTATGCTTTTACGGTCCCCATCGGCCCATTTTCCTATGTGGCAGCACCATCGAGTCACCCTTGTTTAGAGCATCCAAGTCGAGTCATCATTGCTTTCATGGAGTCTATCCCGAGTCCCTTCGCACCCCGCTATAGTCCTCCATCCTTCATTGCTTGTCGCTCATTATGGCCTTCAGTCCCACTGTCCCCTATCCCTCATGATATTGTGTCAGTCACTGCCACGTCATCCATGCCATTTATGCTCTAACAAGGGAAGTCGTTCGTTCGCTACTCAGTTTCCCCCATTTCATCATCATCATTAGTGTTAGTCTGTCAGTCACTCTACTATTTTCTCTCATGCCTTAGATAAGGATCCCTTATTGCCTCACTTATGGCAGACCTCCTTCTGTCGACATCAGCTCATTCATTCCAGAAGGCAGGTCTAGATTGCGGTGTACCTTGGTTCCAGCTTCCACTCTTGTTTGGTGCCTCGGATCAGGCAAAGGGACTCCTCATGGCCCTTTGACTTGATTGTTTCTCAGCTCCAGCTCCTTTTCAACATGATCGAGATCCGTATACTCGATGGTCCAGTGATGCAGTAGTTGACATCGGTGATTCCTGGGTGTGTGTGAGATGTCTCAGCACTCATGAGGGGGTGGCCCTACAGGTAGCCCCCCACACACTCAGATGACCTCTTTATTATAGCCTTCGATGCAGCTCCATACATTTGATGATGTCGGCCTCAGCCGCTTGCAGTGCTTTTTTGTTTGCATGTATCAGTCAGATTTTGAGATCCCTTTCCTGTTTTTAGGGGCATCTGGATTGCATTTATATCTCATGTACTCAGATATCATTGTACAAGTCCTGGTTGTTATCCCAGGCATAATATGTATGTGGGATTCATTATCATGTTCTTTATCTGGCTCATGTTTATGCCAGCATTATGTCGTCTCATGGTTTTCCAAATGCCTTATTGTTTGTACTATATTCCTCGGCGGGCATAGGTATGCCTCCCCCACTGCCTATAGCAGGTACTCACTTATCAAAAAAACTTTTTGCACCTGCAAGTCACCTCCTCAGGGTCTAGTTCTTTTAGCACTTTGGTCTACCTTGTAGTCCTCTCTCTTTGACTTCCCTGTTGTTGTCTAGTGATTGAGTTCTTACAACGTACTTCGGTCATACGATTAGCTCCTAACGCTCGCACGCTGGGGGGCAATCTGTTACACCAGTTTTTGGTCATCTAATCCATTGTTATTAGATGGACCCAAGTACACCAAGTAAGACCAATTTTACCGCAAGTAAAATCGCATTCACTATGAAAAATAACTTAGTAAACAACCTTCATTAAGTTGTTTATGGTCTAAACAGGAAACCCCATGAGGAAACATTAAATAAATCCATATTTATTTGATTTTTCCTCAAGGAATAATTAGTTAAACAACAATTTAATTAATATTCCTGGTTATATTTAACCCAAAACAAGGAAATTAATTAGATAAATCATTATTTATCTTATTATTTTCTAAGAATAGCTATTTAAACATTACTTAAATAATATTCTTTGTTAAATATGACTACATCTCCCTTAAATAATTAAATAAATCATTATTTATTTGATTATTACTCAACCATATCCTTAAAATAATAAATAAATCATTTATTTATTTATTTATTTATTATTTCTTAATCACATCCTTAAAATGATAAATAGATCATTTATTTGTTTATTATTTCCTAATCACATCCTTAAAATGATAAATAAATCATTTATTTATTTATTATTTACAAATAAGGGGATTTGACTCAAGTCAAATTCCTTTTCCCTCCAACAAATATAATAAAATATTCCATAAAAGTTGGATCTTGATTTGGTTAATAATATTTTAATTATACACCAATATCTAGACTAACTCAATATTTTGTTATAAATAGAAGGGTTTTCCCATTCATTTGTCACCTTTTGTTGCCTAAAAATCACTCTGCATCTCAAGTCTTGGTCTGGCTATTGATCCACTATCATAGCCATATTTTTCCATTTTTGTCTGGGTTTTCTACACCATCAAGAGAGAGGAATTCTAAATCTGAAGTGTTAAGGACTTACAAGAACCCATCCCATTGAGGAGAACAGGGAACACAATCTTGTGTTTTCCTCCCAGGTCATTAATAAAAATTTCGTTGGATGTATTCTTGTCTTGTCTATTGGATCTATGGAGTAAATCTTCTTTTTTTACTGTTTAATGTCTTCTAATGCATAGATATAGATTTTTGCAGCATTTGTCTTGATCATCTAACTACAGATCTGAAGATATTAGCAGTCATTTCTGTTGTTAGGGTTGTTTGTTATGTGCAGCTAAAGTGGTATTTTTTCGTACACCTCGAATCAAGATTCATACTAACAACCATCAATCTATTACTCTTTTATGGAAATCACTTCCATAATTAATTTAATCAAGATTACTTTTCCTGCTCATAATATGTTGTGAAAATAAAATAAAATAAAAAGTAATAATAAATGTCTTAATGTCTCATCAACATGTCTTAATCACTAGTTATCAATAAACCAGCTGTTACAACTTCCCCCCTTGGAAGTGAAAACCATCCTTGGTGTTCTCATTCTTCTCCAGCAAATAATTCTGGATATACCTCCAGAACAAAGCCTACATTTTCCCAGGTAGTGTCATCCGGGCCAAAGTGCTTCCACTGTACTTTAACCTGGGTGATGGCTCGTTTCCAGAGCATGATTTCTCTCCGGTCAATTATACACAGAGGTTCGACTAGAAATTCATCGTCCGGTTCGACCTACAATCAATAAACTTGAATTAGTTTTAACATACATCTTAGTATTTCCAATCAAGTATGGTATTCATATCCTACTTGAATACTCTACTAATGGATTATGTGCTTTGGATCGTGAATGTATCGTTTCAATAACGATACGCGAAAGACATTGTGCACTCGAATATGACTGGGAAGGCCAATTGGTAAGCCACATGTCCTACCCTTTCCAATATCTGGAAAGGACCGCAAAACCTGGGTGCCAACTTGGCACAAGAGGCCCACCTTAAAGTGCTTTTCTTTGGCGTAATCCTTACGTACACATGGTCTCCCACTTCAAACTCACAATAAGTCCTTTTTTTATCTGCATACACTTTTTGCCTATCCTGAGCTGCCTTCAAATTTTGTCTGATTTTTCTTACTTTTGTCTCCATTTCAACTAGCATGTCGGGTCCAAGCATCAACTTGGTTTCTAGACTACTCTAATTAATAGGAGTTCTTCATTTTCGTCCATATAAAGCTTCGAACAGACTCATCTTAAGAGATTCCTGATAGCCATTATTGTATGCAAACTTCACTAGGTGCAGATATTCTTCCCACCTAGTTGGTTGTTGCATGACATACATACGTTGCATATCTTCTAGAATCTGATTCACTTGCTCCGTTTGCCCATCCGTCTGTGGATGGTAAGCGGTGTTGAAATTAATTTGAGTTCCCAATCCTATAAATAATGTCTTCTAGAATGCGGAAGTAAACTTCACATCCCTATCAGATATAACCGACTTTGGGATACCATGCAATCTAAAAATCTCACGCATAAACATATCTGCTATCTGCATTGTTTTATAAGTGAACTGCATTGGTATAAAGTGTGCTGATTTAATTAATCGATCCACCACTACCATTATGGAGTCATTATGTCTCTTTGACCTGGGTAATCCAGTGATAAAGTCTAAGGATATTACCTCCCATTTCCACTCAGGTACCAGTATGGGCTGCATCAGCCTAGCTAGGTGTCGGTGTTCCACTTTCACTTGCTGACACTCTAAACATTTGTTCAGATATTCTGCAATATCTCTTCTCATACCTGTCTAGAAATAATTTTTCCGTATTGTTGTTAACATCTTCTGATACCTGGGATGTCCAGAGTATTTACTTCGGTGATACTCGTTTAGAATCAACTCCTTGAATTCCAACCGATTTGGAATACAAATCCTTTCTTTAAAAGTTAGTAGCCCATCTTGATTAATTTCATAATTAGTAGATTTTTCTTGTTTTCTGAGCTCTTTTGCTTGCTGCCACATAAACTTATATTCAGGATCTTTCTCGGTTTTTTTTTATTTGATCCAAAAGTCTACACTCAACCTGATTATAATACAGCTCATAAACACCATGCAATTTCCTGCTTAAAGCATCATCTACTCTATTCTCCTTACCTTTTACATGTTGCATATCAATGTTAAATTTGCTCAGGAAGGCATTCCACTATGCCTAGCGAGAATTAAGATCAACTTGCTTAAAATGGTTGGTTAAGCTGCTGTGATCAGTTTTGAGCACAAATATTTTTCCAGGTAAGTAGTGCCTCCATACTCGGAGCGCATGCACTACTGCTGTCAGCTCCAAGTCATAAGATGAGTATCGCTGCTCATGCTCCTTTAATTTTCATGACTCATAAGCAACCACTTTACCCTCTTGTGATAGAATCGCTCCAACTCCTTCTTTGCACGCGTCTGTGCAGACCTCAAACTCTTTATTAGGATCAACTACCCTTAATATCGGAGCTGTAGTCAATAACTGTTTCAGCTTTTCAAAATTTTCCTGACATTCCTTTGTCTATTTAAATATTTTTCCTTTTCTTTGTAAGGAAGTAATTGGAAATGCAATTTTTGAAAAACCTTCAATAAACCTCCGGTAATAACTTTCCAGCCCCATAAAAGGTCAGATGTCTACCATGTTTTGGGGTACTTTCCATTCCATAATCATTCAGATCTTCTCTGGGTCAACTGCAATTCCCTCAGCAGAAATTACGTGACCAAAGTACTGTATTTATTCCTTGATGAAATCACACTCGCTGAACTTAGCGTACAAATGATGCTTTCTTAACATTTACAGCACTATCCATAAGTGCTCTTTATGTTCTTCCGCATTCTTGGAGTACACTAAACTGTCGTCAATAAATATTAATACAAAATTATCCAGAAAAGGGTGAAATATACCGTGCATCAGCCTCATAAAAGTTGTTGGTGCATTCGTCAATCCAAAATATAGCACCACAAACTCATAGTGTTCGTACCTGGTACAAAATGCAGTTTTATGAATGTCTTCATCCTTTATCCTAATCTGATGGTATCCCAACCTTAGATCTATCTTTGAAAATATCGTTGCTCCCTTCACTTGGTCAAACAGGTCATCAGTCTGAGGTAGAGGATATCTGTTTTTAATCATCCCTTTATTAAGCTGGCGGTAGTCCATGCACATCCCCATGGTTCTGTCTTTCTTCCTCACAAATAGCACAGGTGCTCCCCAAGGGGAGACACTTGGTCGGATGTACCCTTTATCCAATAATTCTCGTAGCTGCATCTTCAATTCGGTTAACTCTGGTACACTCATGCAGTATGGTGTCCTTGAGATGGGTGATGCTCCAGGTATCAACTCTATGGTAAAATCAATGGCCCTTCTTGGTGGCAAGCCTGGTATTTCTTTTGGAAACACATCCATAAACTCTTGCACTATTGGAATGTTTTCCATCATTGGAATTTTTTCTTTTGAATTAGAAAAACCCACTTGGATGGATTACAACTTACATCCCTTCCTCATGCACTTACCCATTTCAGATGTTGTGATGGGTCGCAGCTTCAGAGGTTTCTTTATACCTTGAATTTCCTTGCGAGTACCATCTTGCATTCTGTAATAAATGATATTTTCCTTACAATCCACTAATTTCCAATGCTTCTCCAACCAGTACATACCAAGTAGTACATCATAGGATCCCAGAGGTAACACATTCAGGTCTACTGTTAGCTGTTGTTCACTAATTTCTAGTGCATATTTTGGAATTTTTTCACTAACTTTCCTCTTGGCTCCAGTGGCTAACTGTACTAGCCATGGAGTTCTGAATTTCTGACTCTGCCATTTAAAATTCTCTACTAATTTTGGACTTATGTAGCTTAAAATTTCACCTGGATCTACCAAAGTAGAAACAGGTTGAGATAGAAATTTACCTTCTAATTCTATCATTGTCGATTGGTAGTCCGCTTGCCGATCTTCCAGGGCTACATTAATTCTAGGTATGTTTCTGGCTACATCACCCATAGTTGAGGCTTCTTGTAGATTGGTAACTGCTTCACTTCTTCCTCACTGAGGGCAGTTTCTGTAGTAGTGTGCCTCACTACACCCCCAACACTGTAAGGGTGGCTTCTGATTTGGTGCTTGCTCCGGTTTGCTGGAAGCTTCAGTGGGTTTGTCTTCTGCAGGCCATATTATTCTTTGATGATTCCTGCCAAATTGTTTACTAACTGAATTTCTGGCAGCACTCTTGAAATTACTGGTTTTTTTTCTTGAAAACAGAATTGCTCTTATGCTCTTTCTTTGCCTGCCAGCTTTTACCTTGTTCACCTTTTTTTTAGCTTGCTGGTAACACATTCTGGCTTTTCTAATTGCCTTGTCCATAGTATTAGGATTCACAAATTCAATGTGTTCTTTCATATGAGTAGGCAAACTAATCAAGAACCGTTGTACCTTAGCCTTTTCATCTCTTAAATAGGGAACATAACGAAGTAGGGAGGTAAACTTAGTGATGTATTCATCCATCGTCATTTGTCCTAGCTTTAGATCATGAAACTCCCTAGATTTTTCATCATAGAAGAATTTAGTTAAATATTTATCTTTAAAATACTGCAGGAACGCATCCCAAGTCACATCCTGATCATCTATACTACGAACGTTTTTCACTTCCTCCCACTATAGTGTGGCTTTCTCCCTCAACTGATAAATATCCAATCTGGGTTTAAGATTACTGCTATATTAATATACTTGAAAATGTTTATTCATGTTTATCAACCATGCCTTAGCACACTTCCTCCTCTACTCCATCAAACATAGGAGGCTTTATTTTACGAAATTCACCTTGTAGATCTACTTTTTGTCTCTTCACTTCTTTCTGATCTGATACATTATCTGATTCAGCTTAATTATAGTTCTTATTTCTATTACTACGCTCAGACTGACTTATTTCCATTCTATCATTGTCATGGTCTCTTGTCTGTTGTTCATTTCTTTCTTGGAACTCTCTATCAGTACTTGGCTTCTCATTTCCGTGATTCTGTTTGTCAGAGAGGCTTTTTAATATCCTCTCCTGTTCTTGCATCAAACTCGCATTATCGTTTCGCACCCTCTTCATTTCCTCTTGTAACTTATGTACTGTGTTTAAGAGGATGTTGGTTTGGTTTTGCTGCTCTTCCAACAGCCTACTGGTTTGTTGGTGTTAATCCACACTTAGCTGCACCCACATTTCTGGGTTCATTTCTGGTCGGGGTTGTGTTTCCTCGGCATTCGGAGGTGGTTGTTGTGTCGGCACCCTCCTCATAATATCTTGTTAACTTCTTTCTCTCTGTGTGCATCATTAATACACAACTTAAAACGTTAGTTGACCCATATGGTCCCAGCATACAAACGCTACTCTGATACCACTTGTAACATGCATCAATACTTACCATAAAAAAATTTACATAGGCATATTTACAATTAATTCCATAGTTTAATACTATTTTACTATCTACCCTGTTCATGCCTTCCAACTATAAAATAATCATTTGACATAACCTTCCTATGCATTACACATGTATATCAATAAAATTTTGAAATAATTTTATGCAATCCATTAAGTTACACATTATCAAGGTTTATAACATTTGAGATTTAGTCCTTACGGAGTTATCATATCAACCTTTAAGTCGGCCTTCAATCAATCTAATATACACAAATAAAATACAATCTCCACATTACTGGTAACGTAAAATCTGCACGGTAACCTCTAAAAGGATAGTGGCCATTAAACTTAGGAGGATCGCATTCCTCCATGATATCCATGGCACGGTACAGAAAATCCTCAACTTTATGTAGGCAGTTGGCCGTCGAACTAGATTTTGTCATCTCTCTCACATTATTTTACATGGTTTTAAAGGAATCAAGCTGTTCACAAATGAACTCTACATCCTCTCTGAAATTGATAACCAGAGATGCCTCTTGAAATATTTGTCAGCCAGCAACGAATTCAATTTCTCACTGAGCGTGCTGAAAATAGATTCTTCTACCATGTTCCCCTATTTTCTTTTGCAGCTTATACTTAGTTAGGCAAGCACAAAATTAGTAATATATTGAGGAGCTTCTCTGAATCCCTGAACCATGCCTTCACAATATTAAACAATGCTTCACACATGTTTTGCTCCTCGTTTGAAAACTTTTAGATAGAGAGTGGCTAGTGTTGCTCCATGTGTCCTTTTCAATGCACCCATGACCGTGGGATACAAGTGCATGTGGAACATCATTTCAATTTTAATGGAACTCACACTCTGGTCTATTGAATAAATTTGATTGATTTTTTTAAATTCCACTGGTTTTTTAAAATTTAATTATTAATAATTATTAACTAGAGGATAAGAATTTAATATTTTTGAAATATTTTATAATATTTTTAATAGTAGTGATAAATTTAAAATTAAGATTGAGATTTATTTTAAAAAGTAGTTATGTTTTTTAATTGACTTGATTAATTAAAAAAAATTATATAAATATGAGTGATAATTTTTTTGGTAAGTTATGATATTGTAAAAAATATTTATTTACAAATTAATTTACTTGTTAAAAATCTTGTTACATGTTTAAAATGTATATAAGTTTTATTCATATAATAATAATAATAATAATTTAATTTAATTAATTTTTATGTTTTTTTTTTTAATGTTAATAATGTTAGATGTATCATGAGATAAGTGTTTTAATGTCTAACATTTATATCGATATACTCTTTATATAGGTAATCAAATATAAATGAATATTCATAGTAGCTTTAAATTCTCAAAACCCTACCATTGCCATCTCTCTAAATGTTTCATTTCATATGGTTAGAGTAGAAAATCAAACTTTTAATAATATTTTTGAGATTTAAAAAAAAAATACATTAACTTTGTAATTAGCTAAGTTTTCTATTTAAAAAATAAATAAAAAAATTTATACTTTTATTGAGAGTAAAATTCAAATCTCTTTCACTAAATGTAAAATTACCAATGCATGAAAAACGGTTCATATTTAAATATAATTGTTTAATATGAATAATTCTAACATGGTAACTACATTAATTAATTAAAAAAAATTAAAATTAAAATTGCTTATGTGAATCATTTTGACTAAATGTACACTACATTCACATATACAAAATAAGAATAACAACTAACATGAAAACAAATATCAAAATGTTGCAGTTGTACATTGGTGAATTATTTTGACTAACAACACTATATTCACATCAACAGATTTATATGGAAAACAATAATGGCAAACAGCATGGTCCCTACATTAAAGTGATACAAAATTGCTTACTTTGGCTAGGTGTACAATATATTCACAGGATATACGCAATAACAACAAAGATGAAAACAAATATAAAAATACATTCATGGTATCCCACTACAATCGTGAATTACTTTGACTAATATTATATAAGGTCAAACATCATGCATGGTTACTAAATTCACATCAACAGATTTATAAAGACAAACATGATAACTACATTAAAGATCTTGATTATTTTGACTAGGGACACTACATTCATTATACAAAATAACAAATGAAAAAGATAATAACACATCAGAATCCATTCATTGTATCCAACTACATACTCGAAAAGAAAGAAAAAAAATAGAATATCAGTAATGTGAATTATTTTGACTGACAAGACTATCTTCACATACGACAAACATGGAAACAAATATCAAGATACAAGATACATATATTGTATCCAGCTGTAAAGAATGCTTTTGCAACAAAATGAT